>JAQZBX010046163.1:0-20844 GCA_029593785.1 Cabassous unicinctus | reverse complement strand
TTGGCGGTTAGCTAGTGTCTGCACAACTTCAAGGTTCTGATAACTTGGGACACAGCTGCAAGGTTGAGATGTTTTTGCAAGGTCTCTCAAGGGAGGGGAGGTTATGTGCTTCCCAGATAGGACACTCAGGGAACAATAGAAAGTTTTCTTCTCTAAGTTACTTTGGGTAGGCTAATTTGGAGCTAGAGTACAACAATAGTTTACATTTTAGTTTACAGTCTGTCCCACACAATTTTGTAAGTTATGGCAAGATATGTAATGTCCTATATCCGTCTTTGCATTGTCATTCAGGACAATTCCCAAGTCCTGAAAATTCCCAAATATATAAAAATCAATTATTGTTAACTTCTACCTTAAATTCACAGTTCTGTGCAATGTCTCTTCTTTAAAGTTTATTGAGGCATTTTTTAACACTCTAATAAGTATTTTAGAAATATTCTCTGTATGTAGGAATATGCATTCATTCATTGTTGGATGCAAAATTGTATATTTGTCTGAATATGACTGCAGTTTTGAATTGTGTTATTTTATCTTTTATTTCTTACTTTTACTTGTCTTATAAACAATTGATAAATGAGTTTTAATGTTCCACTGTAATGGTGAATTTATCTGATTTTCCCCATAGTCATGCCCCTGCAACTAATGTTAGATCTTCCCAATATTAATCTCACTAAATCTTCTGGAATAGACCCTTTCACTCCTGAATTGGCTCGACAGATTTTATTTTGTTTCTTAAGTATTAATTTTTCAGTAGTGGCAAGTTTCAGGCCAGCACTTCCCTAGGTGGTAGTACATAATTTTGCCAAGGATATGAAAGCTATGGGGGCAGAGCCGAGTGGCTCTGTTTAGATTGGGTATAATTGAACAGAGCCTTCTGGAAAGATTTTGGGACACCAGAGGGAGTGTCCCATTGCCCATTTCCAGGCTGTGGATTCCCATCTTTATCAAATTTAGATCTACATTTATTTGTCCAATGCTTTTCCTTACAGCACCATGGGCAGTAAGGGAGAATGCTTTCAGGGAAAGCATCTTTAAGAAAATCCTTATGGGAACTATCTAGAAATTTCTCTTTCTCCTCATCTCTTTCCTCTTCATTCTCTGTTTGTAAAAGTTCCAGTACTTATTTAACAATACACCAATTAGGTCAAATAGTAGCTGGTATCTGTGCCCCTTGAACATGTAATTTCTTTAATTCTCTTCCTACTTTCCCCCAATCTTCTAATTCTAAACTACCTAATACAGGAAACCAAGTGCAGTATTTCTCAATAACTTGTAAGTGCTCTAGAAGACAAACCTCATTAGCTTTAGTACTTCCAGCTTTAAGAAGGTGCTTTAGGAGACAAGCATAGAGCCGGTACTTTGCCATGCTGTCTCTGTTTCCCATAGTAACCCTGAATTATGCCCGAGAGTTGTCTCTACCTTACCAGGGACTCCAGAGGCCTCTTCACCTTCTGAGGGGCTCTGTGGTGTTACACCACCATTTTAATTTTGCTGAAAGCCATTATTCTTCCAATCCATCCCTGTTCAGGGACCACTTGTTGAGAGCAGCTGAACAATGAATGGTCCAAAAGGAAGCCACTGCAGACCTTAAGGGAAAGACAAACACACAATAGAGAAAAGATGAGACCAGGGTACTAACAGTCTCAAGGACTGAGAGCCCAGATTCTGGTTTCAAAAATTATTAAACTGTACAGTCTAAATTGTAAACTATACTGTAAACCATTGACAATGTTTAGTTGCTATGATTTACTATCTGTGTAACAGTTATAACAATGCTAACACCACCATATTTATTGGGAGTCTGCAAAAGGAGAAACCTAAAGCAGGCAACGTCCGCTTACATTGGAAAAATGTATAGGAAGTTTATGCAAGAGCCTAACTCTGCTATATTGCGGAGATAAATTATCATATATTCCAAAGACAGCCCTACTGACTGGGTGTTGATTTGCTGTGGTTGAATGCCCTGCTTATACTATGCAGACATCTCTAGAGCTTTCAGGCTGGAGGCATTGGTTTCTACGGAAGTCAGGGAGATCTTCCGAAGACATACATACATGTAACCTTTGGAATGAAATCCTGACTCACGTTTGAAATCTTTTAGTCATAAAAACCCATTTGTATTTACTATTTCCCCATTTAGACAAGGTCTTTTTCCAAATGCATTGCTAAATGGCATTTTGGAATAATCACTCTGTGTCAGAAAGGACCATTCCCAGGTATCATGACCCATGCCAGGGGAAAGGCAGTGAGCTTATATGTTGAGTTTGGCTTAGACAGAGGCCATATATGAGTAACAAGGAGATTTTCAGGAGGTAACTCTTAAGCAAAATATATGACTAGGCTAAGCTACAATTATATAAGAATAAGGTTCATAAATACAAGCATTAATAAGATATTATTAATAAGAGTAATAAGATATTTTTAAATACCATTCTTAGGATCCATAAGCAAGGCCAGGATGAAATTTGAATTTTGGGCATTCTGAAACCATAAATCAGGGAAATCACCTGGTCTGGACATACTAAGCCTACAGTGATCTAAAGCATAACAGTAATAGCTAGCATTAAAATGGTCTTAATATCTACCAGCCTTTCATTGTTCTATGTCTACATGTATTAGAATATTTCATATTAATGAGCAATCTATGTTAGGGATAGTGTCTTCTATATTTTACAGATGAGTAAAGTGAAGCATGGAGAGGTCAAATGAAACATACAAAAGCATATGGTCAGTGAAGGGTGAAGCTGGGACTCAAACACAGGACCTAGGCAGGAGTCAGCAAAACTGCCACTTACCAACCCCCTTAAAATGGCCACAAACTAATGCACTTTTCAGAGTAGACACTCCCTTACTGGTTTGTAGACATTTTTAGAAGTTTCTACTTCACTTTTGTTCAAATGCACACCTCCTCATGTTTAGTCATAAGAGGCTTGCTGCATCATGAGATATGTTACTGTTTCCTCTCCCCCTTGCAGCACCTACCAAAGCTGGCTCTGAACAGTTCTAGCCAGGGAGCATGCTAGGCCTCCATTTTTAGATGAAGCATAACTACCACAGTCAGATGAGAGGTTTGGGAGAAAGAAATATCCCATCATATTTAGCTATCAATCTCTGTACTTTTTTCTCTCTCCCACAACTGAGAGCACCTTTTTTGAGGACAGGGAAAGGTTTCAATTCATTTTTATTGTATAATCTCACTCCTCTCACCAAATTATGCTTCTTTGACTGATGCCATGTTTTTCTTGTAGCCATGTTTAGATTCAAACTGAGTCCACAGAACTGAGCTATGTCAGTGATGATGTCACACAAGGGTTACTGGAAACCTTGGTTCTCACTCAGCTCCCAACTGCTCCTCTGTGAAGTTGTTAATCTCAGATATCCCTGTGGGAGGGTGAATTCGGCTATAAACAGGACTAAATCAGAATCCACACCTCAGGAAAATTTGGAAGAGCACTTACAACTAGGACAAGTGATAAAATCTTGCAGAAACTGTTCTTTTAGGTTCACATTCACCAAGGTAACATGAAACAACAATCTGGGAAGAAGAGACCTTTCTCAAAAACTTTAGGTAAGGATGGAAGGAAACTTGTCTTACTGATCAGAGCTGGAAAAAGAGGGCTCTGATTCTCCCTGTCCAGGATTCCCATGATTTCTCTGGGACCTGATATATCCTGGGCCAGAACAAAGATGTAGGATCTGAGGTAAAGGGTAAAGCTCACTGAGGCTTTTGCTGCTAAAGTACTTTTTGTTATTTAGTGGAAAATTAACAAAATATCTTAATATGAATGAATAAATGAATAAATGAGTGAGCAAATACAAAAAATACAAGGTTTCCAGAATTGGCTCAGAAAATTTATCCAATTATGCATTCCAAGATCTAAATGTTTGTGTAGATAAAAAGGGAAGAAATGGGCAAGTGGGGCAGAGGAGTAGGGCACAGGGGTATAAGGTTTTCAGGAAGATTTTTACTTCAGTGTAATTGTTATTACATTTTCTAATGAGATTGTATTTTTTGAGGAAATATAGAAAGCAATACAATTGAGGTCATCTAATAAATGCATGGTAACAGGACCTTCTTTTCAGGAAAAAGGAATTTTAACATTAAACTGTTGCTTGGTTAAAAAATGCTAAAAAGAAGAGGTATAACTGTGAGAACTAATGCCCATTATATGAGTTAAAATCTTTAAACATAATTTATTTTCCATAAGCCTTCCCTTAAAAAAGTTTGGAAACACATTAAAAATAGGTGACCATTTCTCCTATTTCTATGTTTGCATTCTGAATTTCCTAAGAAAATCATTTTCATAAAATACTTCTTTAAAGAAGTAACATACTATTAAGAAGTTTCAGGCATATGAAGTGATTTCAATGTTACAAATGAGAAAATCATTTGGAATTCAAGAATAAATACCAAAATTCATATATGTGTATTTGAATCTGTAGTTGTAAACATAAAATCCCAATATTTATTATACTGTTTTCAAAGAGTAAAGATGTTTGCTATAAGGTGCTACCTTATCACAGGTTCCTATCACCAGGCCCAGAAAGATTCAAAGAGTATCAGAGATGTCTTCTTGAACTTCCACTGAGAAGACCATTACTTCATTCACCTATGGGTCTGTTTCAGATTGTCAATGGTCAGGTGCAAATATTTTAGCAGAGTGCACAGTGTAAAGGGTGTAGCTATTGAGGAGCAAACCAAAACCACATATTCACCAGTGGGAAAAACCCTAGATCTCTGAGGTTGAACTCTCCAAAGAGAGCACCATCAGCTTTCTCCCCAGTCTATTCAACACTGAGTCCTTTCTCAGCTCCAAAAAGCCCTTCCAGGAGGAACCTGAGACTTGCATACCTGAGCCCACTCTAAAGATGGAAGAGGATGAGAGGCCCCGTGCTGTGACCCCAGTCTGGCTGGTCACCAGGCAGCATGGTTTTTGTTTCATGTTTGTTCCCCTCCATGAAAGCATTACTTGGCATATGTAGAGCATGAGGTGAAGAAGGATTCAGCTGCCATGTCCTCTTTCAGGAGATGCTAGAGAGGCGGAGGTCCCACTGGGAACAGCTCCATTCCAGAGTGCTACCAACTGGCTCAGTGAATCCTGAAGGCTAACATGAGAAAGGCAGTGAAAAAGAAAGGACAAATCTGTTTCTGCTTACAGGATAAGTCAGAAGAAACTGAGAGCAGCACAATCTCAAGAACAGAGTGTGAAGTCCTTAAAGACCTTCTGAAAGACACCCTGACTTGGAAAGAGCAGGATGATTGGGCTGAGAAATGGGAACCTTTCTGTGAAGACCTCTCTTCAGGCCACTTCAATACATCTGCTCTTTAAGAAGCAGCATTCCATCCACTACAGTCCTTGGCTTACCCCAGCCTCATAGGTATCACCTGCCCTAGGAGGAACTGAACATCAGTTCCAGCTCAGAACCTCACCCATGTCAGGATAATATAGAAGCCTTATCTGAACAAAGAGTTCTAGAAGACCCTGAATATGAGCTACCCTATATGTCAGGAAAGAGAAATGGGATGTTATTGGGGCAATGTGATGCTGAAGAGGGTCTCAGACAAGCCAGCTCCATGGTAAGTGTGTTTCTGAAGGATGATGTAACATATTTTTTTAATAGTAGAAGGAACAGAATCAGTGCAAGGCTGCAGGGAATAGTGCCTACATGGAAAAAATGGGACTACCTACAGGCTGTGAAAAGGAGGGCATTGCAAGAGGATGGGAGGGAATTGTGAGATAAAGTGAGTTCTTGACACCAGCAGTTTCCTCAAAGGAAGAAACTGAATTTGAGTTTATGATTTATTGTTTCCTCTTAGTTCAGTTGAAGTGGCAGTTGAGGGAGAAGAATTCTACGGAGCATTTTACTTTTCTGGGTAAAAGTAGAACCAGTACATCATGGATATACTGCTGCAAATCTCTCCTTAAATGTATGAGAACTTTTAAATAGATTTTCCCCTGTAATTTTACACATATCATGGAGTCTTCTTGGCTCTTATTTTTTCAGTTCTATAAACTGACCAATCCTGAGTTCATCACATAGACAAAAGCACAGATCATAGTAAAAGCAAAATAGAGGTAAAGTTATCCTAAACCTGAACTGAACAAGAGCAACCTATATAATCAGAAGTGAGGGTGGGAAAGCCAAATTCAGACCCAAATTCTCTAATGGGCAGCAGAGCATAACTCATAGCCAAACATCAAGCCCCAGGGCCTGGGAACTCATGGAGGTACCAGAGGCATGTCCATCCCCCTGAGATATGAGACCCAGAGTGGCACAGAGAAGCTTTCAGAGATATCAGAAAGGTGGTCAAGGCCTTCAGGACAATCAAATCCATCCCCATTTTGTCCTATTATTTTCTTTAATTTTGCAGATACATTGTGACAGCTCCAATGATCAATAGCTTCTGAGGCAGAGATAATTGAGGACTTTAAGAGGAGGTTAATCTGCACACTACTACCATGAAAAATAAA
Organism: Cabassous unicinctus; assembly: GCA_029593785.1. Classification (NCBI taxonomy): domain Eukaryota; kingdom Metazoa; phylum Chordata; class Mammalia; order Cingulata; family Chlamyphoridae; genus Cabassous; species Cabassous unicinctus. The sequence continues at coordinate 14,371 of JAQZBX010046163.1, read as the reverse complement.
AGCCTGTGAAGCACAGATGTATCACTGTAGGATGTGGGTAGAGCCTGGGCAGAGGCAGGCTCATGGCTTCCAACTCCTTGAAGACATTTTCTCTAAAATATTCTTTTTCCTTATAAGTTGCATCTTCTCAGTTAATTCCCCATTTGTTCAGTCTTCTGAGAAGGTCTACAGTGTACAATGGTGAGTTTTCAAGTGGAGCACATTGGGGAAAAATGTGAGAGCAGTATATGAGAAAGAGAATCTTGTAGTGGTCGATATGTTGCCTATTGAACTGCACATCTTGTACAACTACTCTCTTTCTCTAGAAATGCACACTTTATAGTTACTTCAACATTGGTATAAAGATAGATTACCAGAGGTTCTGAGGGGAGGGGGAAGAAAAACTAGGTGGAACATAGAGCACTTTCTTCTGCATGATATTGCAATGATGGATACAGAACCTTATATATTTTCTCAAAATTAAAAGAACTGTGCTTTGCAAAGTGTAAACCATAATGTAAACTATACACCATGATTTGTAGCAATGTTTCAATATTTGTTCATCAATTGTAAAAAATGTACAACACTAATGTGACATGTTATTAATAGGGGGAAAGGTGAGAAGGGAATGGGGTGGGGTATATGGGAATCCCCTATATTTTCAATGTAACTTTCCCTTAATCTGAAATTTCTTCAAAATAAAGTTAAAAAAAGTAATTACATCAAGAATAAGCACATTAACTGTCATAAAATTCTTTTTGGTTATTTCTAGGTATAGAGATACAATGAGGTCATTGTTTTCAAATAGGAAACAGATCTGCTGTGTCTGACTTTGGTACAGTCTGTAGTCATGCTCTTCATCCAATGAATAAAATCTTTTTAGAAAATACCCAATGAAATATATATATATATATATATATATATATATAGCTATTAATTTTTTAACTTATAAACATTATAAACTTGTATAAATAAATAAGCAGAGCCACTCCCTCATGTAAATTAGACCTCTTCCCTCAAGGTGCCCAATGTTAATGACACATGTGTATCTTTAAATGCTGTCTTCATTTCTGGGGGACATACATAGAGATACAGATATTCATGTAGATCTCTTTGCATTTTAGAAAATAGGCCACACTATTTTCTATTTCTACTCATCTTTTATGATTTAATAAACTATCATGGTTCCCTGTAATTTAGTAGTTTGGGCACTAACTACAATATTGGATATTCTAATTTTTAATTCATATTGACACATGAATTATATAAATGGGACCCATTACAGTACACATTGCATACACTCATAAATAATTCTACACAGGAGCACATTTTATCTATGCTCTTCTCTTTAATTTCCATCTTTTCTGCATGTTCTACCTCTACCTGTCTCACAATTGAATCCAAGGCAATTCATACTAACAATCTGGTAAGTAGTCTGCCTTAATTGTGCTTAAACAATCATACCCGATATTCAGATATACATATCTAATCTTTTATGCATTCGTAAATACCCTTACATTTGTTCAATATTTTCATGTATTTGTTGTTGTTTTACCCAAATGGTTTATTTCATATGTACTCTTCTGCATCTTGCTTTCCTCCTTAAATAACAAGTCACAGAGCTTTCTGTTACTCAACTGCTATAACTCTTTCATTCCAATGACTATATAATATTATGGTATCATGTGACTGTACCATAAATTATTCCCCACTGGTGCCCACTACAAGATTAGGGGAAGGGGCACAGTAATCACTGCAGGGAGGCTGAAACTCAGTAGCATTTATTTCAATTTGCAAGTCTCTTTCTCCAGCTCCTTTCTGGATGTTGCACACTGTACCACTAGTCTCCAGAATTTCAAAATTGTTAATTCGGACAGTTCCTGCCACTACAGTGGTTTTGGTGGAAGGACTATTCCTGGAACTTCCTACTTTCCCATATTCCCCACCATCTTTTGAGCATGTTCTAATTCTTGACTCGCTGTTCATGTCCTAAAAGTATAATATAATTCATACTTGCCATCTGGTAACTTGTCTATTATTATTCATACCTAGATAATTATACCAAGTTATACAAATATATGTACTCTATTATGTACACATATATAAATATGCATATACTTGTATTCTAATACATTCATGTATTTGTTATTGTTCTGAGAAAAAGGGCTCATTTTATAATATATATGCTACTCTGTATCTTGCTTTCCTCCATGTATAATACTTAACAAAGTGTTCTCTTTCTCAACTGCTATTGTTCTTTTTCACTTGAAAAACTTTTTTCAAACCTTCATGCTCAGTCTTTAGCACAAAGTCTAACATCATTAGTGTTCAATTGTATCTGACAAAATAAAGAAATGATAGCGATTTGCTTATTCTTTATTATATCTTATAACCTTCTATCCTGCCCCTCGTATTTTTACTTCCAAGACCCTATGCCAAGCAATCATCTAATTCTTAAATATCACCAATTGCCTCTAAGTTACTTCATTCTATGATTCAGTAAAAGACTAATTTAAAAACACAAATATGATCATATAATTTTGCTGCTTTAAATGTTTCAGTGGGTCTCTACTAGCATTTTTCTGTAATTCCCTAATATTTTGAATATAAAATTTCAAGATGAATACTTATATTTATTTAGAGTCAAAATGATATCCATAACCAGACAGAATGTTGGTAAATCACAAGACATCTCAGAAATAAAGAGCTTTATGGATTCACTTGCTGCATATTCTCTATAGTATAGCCTAGAACCACCAGAATCCACAAAAGAGAGAGGCATCTGGAGTAAGGCATGTGTGGGTTGCTTTTGAGATATGTAGAAGGATGACTGAATTAAAGAACATAATCTGTTCTACTTAGTTGCATATCTAGATGTACCAAATTAAAGGGAAACTATTTTGTACAAAGAGGCAGATCTTGATTAGACTGTTCTTTTAAGGTCATGGGCTGGTGATTGAACATGGGACCTCCTATATGGGAAACATTCACACAAACTCTTGAGCCACATCCATTCCCTACATTATCTTGACTGACATTCAAATTAATCAGGATGCATTGTTTGAATTACATGATTCATGAAATCATCAAGTCTATAAAATAGTGCTCACCATCAAAATTTTATTTCTGATTTTTTCATCACAGCTTCAATAAAGTATTGGCTACTCTCGTTTTTCCAATCTAATTTCATTTTACTGAGTAATGGAGAAAATGTTCAACATAACTTCCTTTATTTTTCAATGAATTTTTCATCAGAAGATGATCGTTTAATATAACTACGGATATTTCAGGTAGTTGGTCTGAGGGTAGGTGAGGTATTTGTGAACATATTTCTCCTGATTTAAAATGCATATATATTGGTCAATGGGAAATTTGTCTCATCTTAACATTCATGGATTGATTTTTCTATGTCCACATCAATGAGAGAGGCAGACCAAACATAGAGCTAATGTAGATTAGAGTTCAGTGATACGGTCCCTGAGGAATTCATATTAAAACTAGGAATGAGAGAAAATGAGTATGGAGTGAGGAGGTATGTTTGTGGATTAAGGTGGAAATGAATGCTGAAAATGTGTTTAGTATAGATATAAAAACACTGTTTCATTGTCTTTTGTAGTTTTGTGAAGGAATGTAAAGGATCAATCTCTGGATATCTAGTGGGAACCTTAATACTGAAGACTAAAGGAGATGTTTTTATTTTGGAAGACAGGTAATGCTCTGAAATATAATCCATTTTTGGTGTATGTAATTAAGCATTTAATGATGACAGCTCAGAGAAACATTCTAGAGAAATAGTTTGTTACTATCAATTCAGAGATAGGGATGGAAGAAATTAAAATCAATTACATATGTGAGTATGTTAGGATAGTGGATAAAAAGAGAGAAGAGGGGTAGGATTAATTTTAAGATGTTCCAATAATGTATTGAGCTCTTCTTTGCAGTGGATAAGTGGAAGGAGTAACTACAGTAGTTTGTAAACAAGAAAGCAATATGTCAGAGAAGGAAAGAAAAAACAAAGGCCCCCGCAGTCGGTCGTGCATCAATTATATAAGCTTACATGATAAGATGGATTTTGAAGAGAGGGAGAGGCTTCTGGCAAAAGAGATTGAATTTATGATCGATCAGTTTATAGTTACCAACAAAACAAGAGAGTAAGAGTTCAATTGAATATATTGAACTCACCCGGTGGTACCATGACTTTTCTGTTTAATAGGAGGGAAATAATAGACAATGTGTGTGAATGCAAGGAATATTAAAAAATATTATGGTATTAAAGTGTAAGTGGCCAAATTTTATGATCCATCTGCTTAGCAGGAGACGATTCAATCTTTTGAAATTGAAGGGCAGTGTGAGAATGTGTGAAACTCAAAAGACATGGAGAAGATCTGAAGTGTTTATGGAGAATAACAGAACTATTTAATTATCAATACAGTATTAATACAGCAGAGTTACCATATACTTGATAGCCACTAGTGTGACTCTGTTTGTATCAGGAACAATATCCTAGTTATGTGCTCAGTCAATGCCATCATAGAAAATTGTAAGTACGTGGAGTGTTTATTGGCAGACATAGGAATAGTGCGTTGGACATAAGAAAAATCAAAATGTCAGTCTTGGTAAATATCTGATGAAATGAGTAAATGTGGATTAAACTATACTGAAATAATGAAGATAGAGACATTATAGTGATTGATATTTGGCAAGGGGGATCAATGCACTGAAAGTTTCCATGTGGTAGATAAATCTGGTCATGAGGCTCAATCATGTAAATAAGAAAAAAAAAATAGCTGTAACCACAAGCTGTGACCCATGGTTATTGATGTGGCAATATACATTCCAGGGTAAACCTACATATGGTATGTAAAGTTCCAGAAATTTAAGTTTGGCATATATGCAAAGCAAAACTCAATTTCTAGCTTTGTCATTTTATAGCCATGTAATTTTGTCATACTACTAAAATTTTCTCAACTTCTGGTCATGTCCTTTTTCATAAGTAATCCATAAATATTTTTTCACAAATAAATAATAATCTATAAATTATTCTGAGAATAATGTAACTGAATCTGTCACATTTAATACATCATTTTTCCTTTTTTTCTAGATTTCAGATACAAAGGGGTGTTTTCTTCTGTTTATAACACATTATCATTTTGCCCATGAAATAACATTAATTATTCACAAAGTGTTAAGGGGAAATTATACTTTATAAATGATTAATGCAAGGATTTTACAACTAAAGATGATTAATATTGGGCAGGATTTCAGTTACGATTTTCCTAAAATATCAGATAGAGGAAATAAGTACTTTCCTGTGCCCACCCAGTCTCTGTTTTCTGAGCCTCTTTATCTTATGAGCTTTGTGGCATATGAAAGTACATTACACCCATATAATCTGTTACTTTCTGATGAAGGGAGTTTAAGGACTAGACATGGAGGATCAATGATATTGATACCTCAAATGATCTAAGTCTTTAATTGATTAACTCCATCATGAACTGCATTTTTAATTTTCATGAATGGGATCAAAGTCTTGAGGAAATTTCTAAAAGCCAGGGTTCTGGGGGTAATATTTCTAAAAATCCCATGTGGGGAAATCAAAATGATTTGGGACAAGTATAATCAAAAGGGCAGGATTTTGGTAGAGCAGGAAGGGATTAAGTGTCCAGGGGACTGATAAACAGCTAGTTCATAAACCAAAATTCCTTAAATCTGAGAAATTCCATAGTGTTTGTTTTTATGTGGTGACCAAAATCCACATGTGGCCCCTGGTAGGGATACCTATGTTTTGTAATCAGGGAAAAAATGTAAAATTCAGAACACTATGGGCTAGTTAACATATAAAACAATGGTTTTCATATTCATATCTATAATATCTGTATAAATATTTTATTTATTAACAAGGGCCATTGTCATCCTTATTATATTGGGAGATGACAGTCTTCCCATTATTTTTCTGAAGCACACTTTGTATTTCTGTTTGTTGGATGCAGGTATAAATCCAGGTGAAAGTTAGGGTTTTTAAAACCAGTGTCTCTGGAAATTGTGGACAAGTCTTGAATCTCATGGCTTCTTTCTCCATAATCATCACTGCCTGCTTTGTCCTCTGCCTGTTCCTAAGAGTGAAAAATCAGAGGAATATAGCTGATGGCCAGACATCAGCTATATTCCTGATGACTGAGGAATTGCTTTTTCTACTGAAATTACATCTCTATTGCCAGAACACAATCAGATTTCTTCTATTACACTGTCTATTCTAAGTGCACTCAGTAGACATTCAAGGATCTGAGCATGAACCAAGTGTGTCCATTACTCTGGGATAATTATGATGGGTCAGCAACAAATTAAGAAATAATCTCCTTCCAATATTTACACTAATTTGTTCCAGGCTCCATTAAGGCTGTGTTTTCAGAGAAGAGAGGGAGCCCACGGCCTTGGTAGAGAAATAATTTCCTCATTAACCTTGTAAGTGGTAGTAATGGTTTTAGGATTGTGGTGACAGCATGTGATAGAGATGAGTAAGGACACAACTGAACACACCAAATGGGAGGCAGATATTTGAGCAGATGAGTTCATTCAATCCAGTGTTAAAGGTGCTGTGGTAAGTGTTGCATGGTGTTCAGGGAGCACAAGAGAGTTTAAACAAGGTATGCCATGAGAAATAATTTATTTTCTCTAATAGTAAATATATTAAAGTGTATATAGATATTTTTGTATTTTGAAAATATGTTTGAATTTCTTATCTTCCCCTAGTCCCTATTCAAACATTTTCCTTTCCTAAATATTGTTTGTGCAATTTTGATAAGTGGAAGCAATGAATAAGGGAATATTTTTCATTTGATTTTGGCTATTCATAGAGGAAAAGGAGTTCAGTATTTACAGAAAAATTTTAGATTTGGTAAAAACTGTTGAAGAACTGGAGAGACCAGAACACATTAACACTCTATCTTTTATCTGAGAATCAAAGAGAAGATAAGATAGAAAATGATAATCATGATTTGCAGGTCCAAGGTAAAATTGAGTATGGCTTCTTAGAGTCAGGAAAAGTCAGGCCAGGATTGCAATAGAACACAGCAGTTTTCAAGGGTCCCTGACTTGTGCTTTTAGACTGCCTAACCTTATCTCTTATAATCACACCACAACCCATGTGATATTGCTTTATAATGGAACATTATGTGTTCAACATGAGAATGTCTCTTTCAGTATATCTAATATAAGGATATTAGGTTATCATTCATAGTGTTCTGACTGAAATTTCAAATATAATTTGAGCTTTCTCTCCACATAGCACCTCCATTCCTCATGATGTCATGTAACTGATGTGACTGTGATATTAGTGTGGAGAATCCTGTCAGAATTTAAATGTCTCTGTTGTTTTAGCAATCAGTGACCTTCAAATATGTAGCTATAGACTTCACCCAGGAAGAGTAGACCAAGATAGACACAGTCCAGAGAAAGCTGTTTCAAGAAGGGACACGGAAACCTATCAATCATCAGATTTCTATTGATGAACTTTGAAAATTTTATCTATCTATTTATCTATCTATCTACCAACCATCTATCTATCATCTTCATCATCATCATCATCTATCTAACTCTCTGTCAAATGTATCCAATTTATCTTTTATCTACTCAACAAGTATTTGGAAGAGCTTTCTCATATTCCATTCCAAGTTCTGCCCTTATCTTTTCATAAAACATAAAATTATCCAGAAGAAAATTGATTCTTCACTTATTATCTAACATCTCCTGCCACACCACTGAAATCTTATTTTCCAGACTAAAATTTCATGTCTTTCTTGCTACATAATCTCCAATACACAGAATTTTGTTGAGAATTGAATAAACTTTATTTAAATGGATATATAAATTGATTAAATATTATCTAAGAATTATGCTTTAGGGACTATGTTGGTATTTCACAACATTAAAAAAATAATCAGGATACACTTTCCATATATAAATATTTATTTTTGGTAGACCTTATGATTATTGTATTCTTTTAAAAAATACTATTTAACCACTGTGGGAACATAATTTTCCCTTTATGCAAAGAATAAAGTTGATGCAGTCTCTCAACCTGAGCATGGGCTTCAATAACTACAGAGCCTAAGGTTTTATGGCATATGGTCAAGCATCCTTTGCTATTGAAGGATTGTCAATGTGCTGTGTTCAAGGTGTGCTTCCCTGTTTTCATCTTCAGTGTTTACTTTATTCTTCATCATAGCTTGGCCTGGACTTGAAGATAATGGACTGTTATTAGGAGATTATTCAAAATCCATTGTATCTCTTTCATATAAACTGGGTTTCAACTCTGCAAATCAGATGAGATTTTTCAGTTGTAGCAATGAGAGGAACTATGGAAAGTATTATTAGAATTTCTCCAAGTCCAGAGACCAGGTGAGATCCAGGAACCTGTGAATTCACACAAGAATGGGCTTGGTCAATAAATTGGAAATTTATTGGAAATATCATCAAAAAATGTCCTTAAGTGAGTGATAGTCTCTTAAATATTGGCATGGAAAAAAAGCAAGAAATCCTGTAATGATGTCATTATATCTCACATGTACTCATCTCTATTCAAGTATCAATTTGTCATTGTCTTTGGCTTAGGCAAAGGAATATTAATGTACTTATTGCAGTTAAACTTCCACATAATGTCCATTGCCATGGCCCTCTTCTTTCAGGTTTATCTTCACTTTACCTGCAAATATCTAACCTTCATTTTATTTCCCCCTTATTTTAATCCTGAAAATACTTTAACTCTCAATCTTTTAAAAAGAGATCCTAACCCTTAATGTGACATCTTTTCACGATTCCCTATATATAATTGACAATATTGAAATATGTCATAACATTTGGGTTAGTTAGATCTCTGTAATTCTGTTAATGGCCATCTAATAACGTTCTTTCTTTCCCCCCCAATCATTTCAGACAAGGAATCTGCATTTTTCTTTACTTTTAAAGAAGCTTTAGATTACATATATGTTCAATCAAAAATATACGGGATTCCCATATAAACATACCTATCCTTCTCTCACAATTTCCCCAATTAACAACATCTTGCATTAGTGTAGTACATTTGTTCAATTGTTGAACCCATACTGCAGCATTTTTACTAAGTATGGTCTATAGTTTTCATTATGGTTTACAATTTGTGTTGCACAATTTTACAGGATTTGACAAAATGTATAATGGCTTATATCTGTCATTGCACTATCATGCAGAACAATTTCAATGTCCCAAAATTGCCCCATGTTACAATGTTTCTTCCCTCTCACTCCCCTCAGAACCTCTGGTGACCACTGAATTTACATCATTGTCAAACATTCTTCCATTATTAAAATAATAATAAATCTAATTTATTCCATACTTGCAGTCCCACCTTATATTTGTTCATTAATCAGTCTTGAGGATTTGGGGACGGTGATCCTCTCTCTGCATTGAATTGAGAGGTGTTTTAGATTACAACAGGGAGGATGGATGGAACTGTCTTCTTTGCAATTGTAGATACTCTCTGGTTTTTGAAGTGGGCATTTTCCAATTTCATGCTTTGTTAGTTGTAATAGGTGAGTCAAATGAGCTGGAGAGTAGGTGTTGCCTGCAACTATGCTGAGATAAGGGGTCACCCAGCATATGAACAGCAAAAAGATGTGATACTCTGGAATGAATAAAAGGGACAGAAGAACCATGTGTGAGACAATTGTAAATGAGTCTAACTCTGACACATTGGGGAGATAGGTTTTCATGTATTCCAAGGTAAGACTCACCAAAGGGATGCCATTTACTGGGGTTGTCTGTTCTGCCTATAGTGTCTAGGTGTCTATAGACCCCTCAGGAGCACCCCTATTTGAGGCACTATTTACTGTGGCAGTCGGATTGATCCTCTTGAGACATGCATAAGTATAAAGTCTGGAATGACTTTCTATCTCACTTTGAATTCTCTTAGCCACTAAAACTCATTTGTATTTAATATTTCCCCTTTTTGGTCTAGGTCTTTTTCCAAATGCATCACTATTTGGAACTTGGTAATAGTCACTTGGTGCCATGGAGGCTCATTCCTGTGAGTCATGTCACATGCTGGGGAGAATGTAGTGAGTTTATATGCTGAGTCTGGCTTAGAGGGAAGCAACAATTGAATGTCAAGGAGGCTTTCAGAAGGTAACTCTTAGACAATATATATTAATAGGCTAAGTTTCAATTTCACAAGAACAATGTTCATAAGTACAAGCACAAATATCAAGGGCCTGGCATATTGGTCTATCCTCCTTTTCTAGGCACTGCTCATGTGCTCTAAAGAATCGTACAATCTGTTAGAGAACATAGCAGGACTCCCCAGGATGAAAACTCAATATTCTGTTGGTTATTCTGTGGGTCTCCACCCACTAAGACAACAACCCATGACCACATGAACATACATTTTATATTCCATAGAGGCATGCCACAGGTGTACCCCTCCCCACAAATTCCCCCACAACTGATGACCTGTACCAGTGACTCTCACCTGCCACAGTTGCAACTCTTCTGCAATCCAAGCCCCCCTAAAAAAACAAAGACAAAAATTAATAATGAAATAAAATGAATTAAAATAAAATCAACTTAAATATTTTTAAAAATTCCACTGTGGCTTTCATCACCTTAAGCTCTGTTATCTTTTAGGCATACAGACAACGTCTTCTGTATGTTATCCCAGTGTCTTACTTTTTCTCAGTTTATTTTCCAAGAAGTTTTAGTTTGCATAAAAGTCACATAGAATATATAGAGGAATCACATTAAGCCCCCTATCCCCATATCATCCCTTTACCAATAACATCCTACCTGAGTATGGTATATTTGATAAAATTTATGAACAATTATCAAAACAATTCCACTAATCATGGCAATGGTTTACATTATGGTATACATTTTGCACTGTACACTTTTACAGATTCTGACAAAGTATATAATGAGCTGTGTCCTTCAATGCAACATCATGAAGAACAATTCCAATGCCCTCCAAATACCCTATATTTCCCTCATTCTTCCATCTCCTTTCCTTCCAAAAGTATGGCAACCCCTAAGTTTTAATTATTGAATAATAAGGTTCATAGTTACATGCATTAATATTGAAGGCTTGCCATACTAATCTGTTTCTTTTATTAAGCACTGCCTATGTCCTTGAGATTCTTGCCCATCTTTTTGAGTGTAGCAGGACTTCCCAGGATGGGAGTTTAATATATCCTTACATATGATGTGGGTCTCCACCCACTGAGTTGACATCCTATGACAAGATGAACACATTCATATTCCATAAAAGCATGCCCCAAGTGCACACTTTCCCACATATTCCCCCACTCCCAATGCTCTGCACCAGTAAACCTCTCCTGCATATTTACCAAGAGAATATTCTCACCATTGTAGTGTAAACCATAGACTTACAAATCCCCAGAAATCACATGTTCCTTCTTCCAGCCCTCCATCCAGTACCTTGGATAGTCCAACCCAACTCCCCCATGCTGCTCAGCCTCATATTCCAGTACCTTCAACCACTATTGCCCCAATCCACTGCAAAATCACATCCTTCCTCCTTATCTTGTGTTTTGCCCATATTGAGCATAAACCTCCCACACTCTACTCCCCTTCTCTCTGCTGATAACCTGTCTTCCTGACTCTAAATCTGTGAATCTGTTCAATATACTTAATCATATCAGTGGGATCATGCAGTATTTGTCTTTTAGTGAGGGGCGTATTTCATTTAACATCTGGTCTTCAAGATTCATCCATGTGCAAGTATTCTTGCTGTCCTGGTTTTGTGATAATCAGGGTAGGCTAAATATTCACTACATTAGAAGCCATGCATGTGTCTCCAGACCTAGATTTTCTCCCTAGGTCTGGTTCTTAGAATTCTGGTGATAAACTAAGGCTGATTTATTATATGATCGTCCTGTATGGAAAAGACTGTAACTTTGGGTATCTTTGGTCAATCTTAAGAGATATAATAGGGGGACAGATGTGGCTTGGCATCTGGCCCCTATATGGAGGAACCTTGTTTCAAAACCCAGGATCTCCTGGTAAAAATTATGAAAAGGAAAATATAGAAATTGCATTGACCACCAGGCCCCATGCAAAGGTGCATTGCCAGGCCCCATGCATGGCAACATGAGTGGGTGAGTCAGAAGGCCCCATCCATGGGTGAGCCATCAAGTCCCATGATCAGGTGAGCCACCAGGCCCCATGAGCCACACAGTGAGATGATGATATAATAGGAGAGTGACACAAGGGAGAGACAAGTTGAGACGTACCTAAAAGCCAGAAACAAAGTTGGCACAGGTGGTAGGATTCCTCTCTCCCACATCGGAGATTATGAGGATTGAATCCCATTGAAAACAGTAGAAGGATGAGAAGAGAGGGCAAGAAATGGACATGGAGAGTTGCCCAGTGAATGGATATAGAAATAGCAAAAATGGGGGAGGGGGAAAATGAATAAAAGTAAATAATTACATAAATAAATCCTTAAAAAATGTATAGGAGAGGAACATATGGACTACAGTTAGTAGTAATACTTTGATGAAGCTCTTTCAAGATTTGTTAACAAATGTTTTTCAACAATGCAGGGTGTTTGTGGGTGTGGTGGTGTATAGGATCCCAGTAAAATGCTATGCTTGTTTGTTTTGTAAGATCACAATGTTTACTGAACATTTATAGTTAATGTATGTTCATGTACGAAAGATACACTTCAATAAATTGTTTTAAAAAACAGATTCATCCATGTTGTTATGTGTGTCAATAGTTCATTCCTTCTTACAGCTAAATAATATTCCATTGTATATGTATATCACATTTTGCTTATCCATTCTTCTGTTCATGGACACTTGAGTAGCTTCCAACTGTTGGCAATTGTGAATAATGCCAATATGAACTTTGCTATACGTATATCTGCTTGTGTCCCTGCTTTGAATTCTTCTGGTTATATTCCCAGCTGGATAATATGACAATTCTATAGTTAGCCCCCTAGGAATTGCCAAACAGTCCTATACAATGGTTGCACCATTCTACATACTGAACAGCAGTGGATGAAGTTTCCCTTAACTCCATATCCTTTCCAATACTTGCAGTTCTCTGTTTTTTTAATAGCTGCCAATCTAATAGGGGTAAGATAATATCTCATTTTAATATTGATTTGCATTTCTCTAATAGTGAGGGATGTGTAACATCTGTTCATAAGCATTTGAGGCATTTTTACCTCTCCTTTGGAAAAGTGTCATTCAAATCTCTTCACCATTTTTGAAATGGGTTGTTTTTCTTTTTCTTTTCAAGATGTAGAATTCCTTTACTTATGCTGGATATTAGTCCCTTATCACATAATTGCCTCACAAATATTTTCCCCAATTGAGTAGCTGCTTTTTCACTTTCTTAAATTCTTTTGAAGCGCAAAAGTTTTAATTTTATAAGGTCCATTTATCTGGGTTTTTTTTCATTGCTTGCATTTAGGGTGCAAAGTTTATGACAACATTTCCTACTACATGATCTTGTAGATGCTTCCCTACACAGTCTCCTAGGAGTTTTATGCTATTAGAGCTTATATTTATGTCTTTGATCCAGCTTGACTAATTTTTGTACAGGGCGGGAGATGGTGATCCTCTCTCATTCTTTTGGATATGCATATCCAGTTCTCCCAGCACCATTTGTTGAAGAGGCCATTCTGCCCCAGTTCAATGCACTTGGTGGCCTTGTGGAATATCAGTTGACCATATATGTAAGGATATATATCACAAGTCTCAATTCAGTTCCATTCTTTAGTATGGCTATCATTGTGCCAATACCATACAATTTTGACCACTGTAGCTTTGTAGTGTGCTTTAGAGTCAGGTAGACTGATCCTCCAATTTTGTTTTTCCTTTTCAATATGTTTTTGGCTATTCACGTTCCCTTGCCCTTCCAAATAAATTTCATAATTGGCATTTCTAACTCAGTAAAAAATGCTTTTGTAATTTTTACTGAGATTGTATTAAATCTGCAAAACAATTTGGGAAGGGCAGTCATCTTAATGATATTTATTGTGGCAGTCCATGAAGAAAGAATATTCTTCCATTAATTTAGGTCTTCTTTACTTTCCTTTATCAATATTGTATAGTTTTCAGTGTACAAGCCCTTTACATCATTAATTAACTTGGTTCCTAGATATTTGATTCTCATAGTGGTATGGTAAATTGAATTTTTCTTGATTTCCTCCTCAGATAGTTCATTATTAGTGTAAAGAAATGCTACTGATTGTTGATTTTATATCCTGCTATTTTACTGAACTCGTATATCAGCTCTAGAAGCTTTGTTGTAGATTTTTTGGGTTTTCTACATAAAGGATCATGTCATCTGCAGATAGTAAAATTTACTTCTTCCTTTCCAATTTGAATGTATT
>JAQZBX010046162.1:0-20862 GCA_029593785.1 Cabassous unicinctus | reverse complement strand
GCTGATGTCACCATAAATGCTTTATTGAAAAATTGAGCCAAATGGATTTGAGTTTATCCTCATAGGCTTGAATGTACTGTGATGAGAATCACTCCAGTTGTTCCCCCTGCTTTCCCCTTATATCCAAGGGATGTAAACAGCTTATTTTTAAAGACTGTCCTCAGTTGAAAATATTTTATCTGTACAGTCTTTAAAACTAAAGAGTTTGTAGGGAAGCGGGTGTGGCTCAGTGGATAGAGCCCCCGTTTACCATACGGGAGGCCCGGGTTCGCGTCCCGAGGCCTCCTTGTGAGGGCACGCCGGCCTGAGCGGTGCGGTGGGCTGATGCAGCAACCTCACGGCAGGAAGCGGGTGTGGCGCAATGGATAGAGCCCCCGTTTACCATACCGGAGGCCCGGGTTCGCTTCCCGGCGCCTCCTTGTGAGGGCAGGCCGGCTCGCGCGGTGCCCTGGGCTGATGCGGCAAGACCTCACAGCAAGGGGGAGATAAGCAGACACAGAGAAGACACGCAGCGAATGGACACAGCAGCACAAGCAGCAAGGGGGGGATAAATAAATAAAATAAATAAATCTTTAAAAAAATAATAATAAAATAAAATAAAATAAAACTAAAGAGTTTGTTGCCGACCTAGAAGGTTGCTGTGGTCTTTGAAATACAGTAACACTGTGAACTTAGCATGTTATTTGAAAGCCATGGATAGGTTTAGGAAAGTCTAGATGGAATTTTTTTTTAATGAAAAAGCAGTGACTTAGAAATATGTAAGTGAAAGTATATTACAGTAAGAGGTGGACCACCGGGGTCTAGTAGTACTCTGGCCCAACTAACTTTGCCTGGCCTTGGCCTCCTCACTTCACTTATAAAATGAGGGATTTGGTGATTTCTAAAATTCCTTCTAGTTCTGGCTTCTGTTAGAGAAAAACGGCAGGGACTGGTGATTGCAGGCAGGAAGTTTATTGGGAAGCTCTCCCAATGGAGGGGAGGGGGTCTGAAGAATAGACTTTGGCCCACCCATGGAAGGTGGTGGATATGAATTTATACAGTACATCAATAGGTGGGGAAACCGAGTGCAGCCTGGGGCCAAATGGCCAGGCAGGAGTGGGCTAGGAGGTCTTGGAATGTGGGAGGGGTTGGGGAGGGAGTGATGGCACTTATCTGCTCCATTTTGTTTATTGGGAGGGGATGAGCTGCCCATAGGCTATGGTTTGCTCAGTCAGTTAGGTGAGTTATGGCTGGAGGCTGCCTTTCCTCAACCTAAGCCACAGGGGCATTGATTCACAGTCCTATGACCTGTCAATCATTGCAAACCTCATAAGGGGGAAACTCATTCCTTATTGATTTTTATCCTAATAATTTTATATGTATGTTGAGCAGTGAAATTACTCTGATAAAGTGTTCTTAGAATTTTCATATATAATGCTTTTTTTAAAGTTCTCTGGTTACCAGGAGACCGTTCAAAGTTTCATAGCTTCATGGCAATATCTTTGAGGTGTTTGTTGTGAGTTTATGTTCATTTTTTTTGACAGATTTCTTTTTCATTTTTAATTGGAGAAGTTGTGGGTTTACAGATCATGCATAAAACATAGGATTCCCATATATCACTGTATTATTAACACCTTGCATTGATGTGGTATATTTGTTACAATTGAGGAAAGTACATTTTTATAATTGTACTATTAACTACAATCCATGGGTTGATTTAAGATTCACTGTTGTATTGTGCAGTTCCATAGGTTTTTAAAAAATTATTCTGGTAACCTATATATTACCTAAAATTTGCTCTTATAATCACATTCAGATATAAAATTCAGTGCTATTAATTCCATCATCCCAAATAGAAACTTTGTACATTTTAACCATTAACTCCCTATTTTCTACCTCCACCCATCGTCTGGTAACCTATATTCTAGATATAGATATTGCTTTTTAAAGCCTGGAACTAGGTTTGACTCAATAATATAATTCTTCTCACTAGGGATTCTTAACTGTAATCTTGCAAGACTTTAGTACACATTTTTCCTTATTTCCCCTGGAATATTGTTATCAATTTCATTTCTTTAGGGGGAATTCACAAACATCTCAATCTATGTAAGGGTAAACTTACCTCTTATTTTAATCCACTGTAATATATTCAGAATTTTTTATATAATTTGGGAAAATTCTTATTATAAGCCTGTTTCCAGTTATCTCTACCCATTCTTTCATTCAGCTTCATTAGATAAGGAGGATTAGTTAATTTTTCTGTCCCATGAAGAAGTTCTGATTTATCTAATGCAGTTTCAATTTATAATAGAATATTGAAGAGTTTGGATTAAAGTAAGATATATTAAGTATACGGCAGGCTCCCAGTAAATCATTTAACAAAGACCTATGGGGATACATCTGAAAATTAAACTCTATATGAAACTTAATCTTATATACCTAAAATATATATTTGAATATTAAGTACCTCATGCACCAGACCACGTTCCAGGTGCCATATAGAAGTGCTTCAAACCTAAAAAAATGCCTGCACTCATGCATCTTATGTTTTAGTTGGGAAAGACAGACAAAAACCAGATAATCATATAAATAATTGACAATTTCCAATAGTGATAAGGGCTAGAAAGAATATAAACCCAGGATGGGGATGGGTCTTACTTTAGTTAGGGCGGGTCAGGGAGGACTTTCTGGGGAAGGCACATTTGAGCCAAATCTGAGAAATGGAAAGGAAAGAGCCTTGTTAAATAGAGGGGAAGAGTGTTCCAGGAAAAGAGAACAGTAAGTTCAAAGGCCCTTAGGTGAGACCCTGCAAGCCAGGAAGGTACTTTAGGGTACTTCAGTAGATCAAAGCCCAAAGCGGCTGAAGCAGGGCGAGGGTAGGCAGGCAGAAGTAGGCAGGCTTACCAACCTAACAGGGTTTCTATGAATATACTCGAATGAATCCATGTTAATGAAATGTACTTTCTCATGCACTTTTCAGCCTCTTCAGATTTAAAAGGAAATGTTTGATGAATGCAGTATTATAAGCTCAGGTTATAATTTAGAAACAGGCTGGGTAATAAGAGTTTGTAGATGACTATATTATTGATTCTTTGGGTACAAAATCTCATTATATATATATGTATTTTTTTTTTTCCTCCCATGAAGGTTCTACATCTAGTAGGCATTGAGCATTTAATTATAATATTTGGAACTGAGAATACACATTTTCTTAGAAATCCTGGTTTTTTAGGTTCTTAGGTAACACACAAATGTCTACAGTGTAATGGCGAGCCTAGCTCTGGAATCTGGCTAAATTCCAGATTATGTGACTTAAGCGCTCTCTGCCTTCATTTTCTCATTTACAGAATGAGACTAAATAGAAGTAAATATGTATTGATTGCGTAAATGGCAGCGAACCATACTTGGCACGTGGGAACATTAAACAAAGTTTGCTATGATAATTTAACACCCAATACAGCTGACCTTAAATTAAATTACACATAGACGAGGAGTTTCCCTGTTCACTCTCTTCTTCCCCTTGATTTTTATCCTGCTCCTTGTGTCTCTTTTTATTTTGTTTCCTCCTACGTCTCTTCCTCCTCATTTGTGAAAACTTCAGTCGTAGTTAAATAAGCTTTGTTCATTGTTGTGCAGCCTGGGAGCCTAATAATTTACACTTACACTGAAATTATCGTGTTTTTCCCCCCTATAGAACAGTGCATTCTGAAATAAAGCTGGCACTGCAGGGATAGATTTTCTGTCATTCATGCTCTCCTGCTTTGGCTGTGTGTGTGTGTGTGTGTGTGTGTGTGTGTGTGTGTGTGTAAGACATTCCCTTCTCCTCTGGTGTTGTGCCAGCCACTCAGTGTAGTGAGAGGATTCTTTTTTTGGGGGGTTGGTGCTTCAGGAGGGTGTGGAGTCTAATTTGATTAGAGTAGCAAAGCCTGTCCCCCAGATGTGATCGCCATTTGTTACCCAGTGAGATGCAAATGGCTGCCTATGTTTCCTTTTTCTTATTGATGCCAAACATAAATACCTTCTTGTGCTCCTTGTTTTGTAAATATAGTTGGGAATTAGAAACACTTTAAATTTATTGATATCTACAATGTCATAGGAAATTCACACTTAGACCTCTAGTCCCGTTACTAAATACTCATGTATATTATGTGTAAGATTTTCCTCTGTTCTGTTTTGGGATATTTATACTTTTGTAGTCCCTACTGAGATTATTCGGACTGCAGTGTTTTATATACTTGCCTTTGGAAAGTCTACATTATGTGAGGTGAAGCACCATTTTTTAAATGAATTAAAAGTAATGTCCCACAAAAGGACAAATATTGTATGGCCTAACTAATACAAACTACATACAAAGAATAAACACATAGATTTAACACCTGGACTATAGGTTACTAGGAGATAGGATGAGGAACGAGAAGGGGTACTGATGCTTAATGTATGTAGAATTTTCAATTAGCTTCATTGTAAAAGTGTGGAAATGGATATAATTGATGGTAACACATTTTAGTGAGTATAACTAACATGGCTCACTTCGAAATGGGATTGCAGCTGAAAGGGGTAGTCTAGGGAGGTACATGTCAATTGAAAGAAAGCTAGAGAATAATCTAGGGACTGAATAACACAGTGAACACAGAGGTGGATGAGGATTGTGGTTAATCATACAAATACAAGAATGTTCTATGAACTAGAACACATGTACATCACTATTTCAGGGTGGTAAGAATATAGTGATGCATGGGAAAAATACAATTAATGTAACTTATGGACTATAGTTAACGGCATTATTGTAATGTTCTTGCATCACTGTTAAAAAAGGTACTATATAATTGCTAAAGGTCAGTAATGGGGGGTATGGGGTTTTTTCTTTTGGACTTAGGAAAACGTTCAAAGGTTTACTCGGGCAATGACTGCAGAACTCTGTGATGAAAGTGAGAGCCACGAGTGTACACTTTGGATAGAAAGTACAAGGCATGTGACTGTATAACACAGTGAACTGTGTGGTGGAAGGTGGACTGTGGTTAACAGTGTAAATATGAGTGTGTTCTCTCATGAGCTATAACAAATGTACACTACTAATACATAGTGTTAATAATAGGGGATGTATGGAAAAAAATTTACCAAATATACGCTATGGACCATAGTTAGTGGTAATAGTCTGATCATGTTCTTTCATATTTTGTAACAAATGTTCCACAACAATGTAAGGTGTTGGTGGAGGGGTGATGTATGGGAGTTCTGCAAATTATGCATGATTGTTGTGTAAGCTCATAATTCTCCAATAAAATATGAAAAAAGTCCTGAATTTCTGAAATATGCCTTAACATACATTTCTATAAATGCAGCATATGAACTTTAGGACATTGGTAAAGCAGAAGGTTTAAGTTCTAGGTTAGTTCATGGAGCTGTAGAACTCCTTGAGAAAATGATGAAATCTTGTTGACTCCTCCCCAGAAAATTTCTATATGCTCAAGAATACAAAATTCCATAGCCATTCCAAGGAGTTCCTGGGACAGCTTGAAACTCATGCATATGAGGTTCACAAACCCAAGGTAAAGAAACTTCTCTAGGGAGTTGGGAGAATTCTATTCTGGGAGCACTGCTGATTCTAGGCCACCTCCCTGTGGTCCTCTATAAAATTATAAATAATACTCTGTTGTTTTGAGAAAAGAAAACCTTTTCAAGCAATTTAGGATCTTACAGCTTTAATGAATGATTCACGATTTGGGCAGCATTGCATTCCAAAAGTAGAAGGGAACTGCATTGTGGAGGTGGAAGGGAAAGCTCATGCAGGTCGAATGTGGAAGCAGGTGAGGAAGTGTTCTTATTGGCTGACATCAAGTTTCCATTTTACTTGAGGAGGGGTCTTACAAAGTGGGGAACAGATATACATCGATTAGTGTGGTATGCTTGTCCATTCTGATAAGCTCTCTCTACTGGATCCAAACTAGTCTTATCAGCAACTCTGTAGGGTATGTTCCATTTTTCTTGGAAAACTCCTGCAGCTCAATTGTTTTTGTCCTCTGGACCAGCCCTTCTTGGAAAGGAGTCTACTCCTGGCAATACCCAAGGCAGGCAGCCATTTACAGTCTTTTTGAAGTGGAAAATACTCTCGGAAAGCCTAATAAAGTCTAATTTATAATTTGAACTAGGATGTTTCATATCTGTTTTAGGCCAGTCTTCATGAGCTCATTGCAGACCATTAAAGAGATTAGATTAGCAAACAATAAATCAAGACAAGTCTTATGCCCATCACACTCACCGCCATCAGAAAGAAACACTTCATTGCTAAGGCAGTAATTGTTGGAGAGAGGAAAAACTAATTTTGATACTTCGTAAAATTTCGTATGCAAGAGGAAGGCTTTTCTGGGATAAAATATAGAATGGAACTTAGTATGATTAATCTCCTGTGCGATGATGTTGGTGGTTATTGGCCTAATTTCATTTATCAGCTGTCAACATAATGTTTTAGAAGGGTTAAAACCTCATTATTCATAAACATTAAAAGCCCTTTTAGCCTTGCCAGTCAGAGGCATTTTGACTTTAATTGCCCTTAAATGGACTATCAATTTTGATTCTGATTTTCTATTGAATTTGCAGACATGGCAGTGGTTGTGAATTTGCACACTACACACTGGCTGCTTGCACTGTTCTTGCAAACAGGGAATGTATTGAAATATATAAGCATCCTACAGAGCAGAGGGGGCAGTATGTTGAGTGTGTTTGCAATTGCAAACAAATCTGAAGTTTTGAGTTATTTGGGTGGAGACTTGTTGAGCAATAGAGAAGGCTATCAGTTGGAAACATAGGTTAAAGGATTTTTTTTTTTTCCAAAAGTATAGTCTTGAATGAGCTCCTTTCATGTGTGATACTTCTTACATATTTAAAAATGATAATTCTAGAAGACAAAAACTGAGAGCTTTTATTTCTTATAGAGTTTTTTTTCCTTTTAACTTCCTGAAAGGACAATTGCTCACAATTTCTTTCCCTGAGGATATTAATCTTTTTCTGTCTCTCTATTTTAAAAGAAATATTATAAGATCATTTCATCCAGTAATGTTGATGTACTTTTAGTATTTTTTCTCAAAATGCGTTTCTCTAATTTACTTGTCATAGATCAACTTGTAAGCTTTTATTACAGCTCATTTTCTTCTAGGAATATTAGTTATTCAGGTCATATTTGTTAGGTGATTTAAAACATGCTTCTCATCTCTCTAGCAGAATGTGGTTAAATTATAGCTATAATCTAGTAGCTATTAGAAAATAATAACACTAAAATTCTATGGCTCCATGGTTTTTCCATAAATATGTTGTAGTATGAATAAAATGCACAAGCTAAATAAATTTTGACATCTGCAGTCGTTAAAATTATAATTAAAGCTAGATATCATAATTTTTCTCAAAAATTTATTCCTAAAAACCTGAATCACATAAATTATGTCAGACAAAAGGTGTAATGCTACTCTTTTACAGGAGAAATCTTGGGCTTTTGTCATTATTTTCCTTTTCTGATTGTCTCCAAATTCCAGAGGCTTATGTGATTTTAATCAAGTCTTGCTTTGAACCACATGTTTAGTTATATAAAACTTAGCTTGCTGATCTTATAATGAGGAATTATCAAAAGATATACACATTCATTCATAACAACAAATATTTGTTGGGTATTTATTATGTGCCAGGCAATATTCTAGGCTAGGAATAGAGCAATGAACAAAAGAAACACAACTGGTTTATTAGAGATATATAACTATTCTAGGTTGAATTGTGTCCCCAAAAATACATGTTCAATTCCTAACTCCTGGTCCTGTGAATGTAACCTTATTTGGAAATAGGGTGTTTGAAGATTTGATTAAGATGAGGTCACACTGGATTAGGGTGGGCCCTAATGCAGTATGACTGGTGTCCTTATATGCAGAGGAAGTTAGAACATGCAAACAGACATAGGGGAGAAGAGCATGTGATGACAGAGACAGGAGAAGAAGGCCAGGTGACGACAGGTGGAGATTGAAGTGCTGCAACTGCAAGCCAAGGGATGCCAAGGAATGCCAGAAAACCACCAGAAGCTAGGAAGAGAACAGGAACCATTCTCCCATACTGGTTTCAGAGGTAGGATAGCTCTCTTAACACTTTGAACTCCAGAACTGTGAGACAATGGATTTCTGTGGTTTTCAGCCACCATGTTTGTGGCACTTTGTTAGGGTAGGCTTGGGAAACCAAGACAATACCCGAGCAGGGAAGAGGCTTTTCTTTTCTTTCTTTCTTCCTTTTTTTTTTGAAAGGGATAATTGACAGTTTTAGAAAAGTTAGCCAGGAGATACCTCAGTGAGAAGATGACTGTTCCCTGAGTAAAGACTCGAAGGAGGTGAGGAAGTGAGCATTAGGAAATTTGGGCAAGAGCTTTCCAGGCAATGAAACCTCCAAAGCAGATGCCCTGAGGCAGCATTCCTGGTATAGCTCACTAAGGGGAAAGAGTAGTGTGACTAGAGTGAAGTGAGCAGAGGGAAAAGTAGAGGTGTGACGGTGGTCAAAGTTCAGATCCTAAAGGGCCTTGGAGGCCACTGGAGACGGTTGATTACTATGGGGACTTTGAGCAGAAAAGTGACATGATCTGACATATTTTAACAGGGTCATTCTGCTGCTGTGTAGAAAATTGAATAAAGGGGTCAAGGGTGATAGCAGGGAGATCATTTAGGATTAGAAGTCTGCTGAAATAATGCAGAATAGCAAGAATGTGGTTAGAACCTGCATGGCAATAGAAAGATATTGCACATTTGGAGACAAGGATGACAAAAGAGTTTTTGGCTTGAGCAAGTGAGAGAATGGCATTTTCATTTACTGAGATGAGGAAGACTATAAAGAAGAAAGTTTTGTAGAAGTTTTATTATGGAAATGCCTAGATTAGGCAAGTCTAGGTAGAATGTCATACCATAATCAGTTCATTTGCTTGTAAGATATAATTCGGTAGCTTTGTAGTAAGTGTTGAAATCAAGTATGTAAGTCTTCCCTCCTACTTTTTGTTTCATTTTCAAAGTTGTTTAAGCTATTCTATGTGTCCATATAAATTTTTGGATCAGCTTACCAATTGCAGGGACTGTATTAAATCTATAGACCAATTTGGGATGAGTAAACATCTTAATGATACTGAGTTTTCTTATCCATGCACATGGTATTCCTCTCCATTTATGTCTTCTTTAATTTGTATTGGCAATACAAAGAAATGAGTTATTAAGCCACGAAAAGACATGGAGGAACCTTATATGCATGTTGCTAAGTAAAAGAAGCTGGTTGGTAGAGGCTACATACTGTTGGATTCCAACTACATGGCATTCTGGAAAACACACTTTCATTTGCAGGTGACGGATTTTTTTATCTTAGCCATTTGGTTAATGTTATATGGATAATGTTTATAACATATCCATACTACCTGTTATCTTCCAAGTTGATTAATACTCTCTCCTTGTGCTTTTAATCCAAATCAGCTGTCCCAACATGTGCACTGTGTCTCAAACATCCATAGCAGGGAGCTTTGTCTATCCTAGCTCTTTTTTTCCTAATTTTAATGTTTTATTTTTTTAAAGATACTTAGATTACACAAATGTCACATAAAAAATATAGGGGATTTCCATATGCCCCGCTCCCCATACCTCCCATATTTTCCCACATTAACAACATCCTTCATTAGTGAGGTACATTCATTGCAGTTGTTGAACACATTTTGGAGCATTGCCACTAAGCATGGATTAAAGTTTACATTGTAGTTTACACTCTCTCCCACCTAATTCTGTAGGTTGTGGCAAGTTATATAATGGCCTGCATCTGTCATTGCAATGTCATTCAGGATAATTCCCAAGTCCCTGTATTACACCTGTTTTTCCCTCTCCCTGCCCTCAGAACCTCCAGTGGCCACTGTCTCCACATCACTGATATAATTTCTTCCATTGCTAGAATCACAATAAGTCTATAGTAGAATACCAGTAAGTCTACTCTAGACCATAGTTCATTCCCCAATCCTGAGGATTCTGGGATGGTGATGTCCACTCCACCTCTAATTTGAGAGGGGGCTGTGATCCCATAGGGCCAATGGATGGGACTGTCTTGCTTGCAGTTGTAGACTTTCTTGGTCCCTTGGTATGGTGGTTGTCCATCATCACCTCCTTGTTAGTTGTCCTGGGTGAGTCCAATGAACTGGAGAGTAGGTGTTGCAACTCTGTTGAGATTCAGGGCCCAGGCATCCTAGCTCTTTTCAAGGCAAAAGCCTGTGGCTTTCCTTCATTATTTCCACCTTTATCCCTGAGCTGTTTACTCCATTCCAAGTCCATCCAAGTGCACCTCTTGAGTTTAATTACAGATCAGCCTTCAGCTAGTTTCACCCTCAGCTCTCTCTAGGGTATAGTTTTATACTTGCCCTTTGACCTCATATTCCTCTGGGCTTTGGCACCTGTCACTGTCTTGTCCTGCCTGGAAGTTGTTGTATCAGTTTCACATTCTGGTTACTATGAAGTTTATCTAGAAGATCTCTGGACTTGATAGCATTATATTCTGAAATATACCTAGATAAAAATGTTACTTAAAAAGAGATACATATGAGTTTTCTAAATACATACTACATTTAAACAATGGCGTCATCTTTTCCAACAGGAAGACATTTTCTGTCAGCATCTTAAGTCTAACAACATTTCATGATATAAAAGTGCTTGCTATTTTGATAAAGGTGGATGTTACATTGAAATAGTATTTTTAAAATAATCGTGTAGTATATTCTTGGATCTTTGCACATATTATAACCCTATGGGGTACGTACTAGTATTCGCCCCATCTTTGTTTTTGAGGAAACTGAGACTTTGAAGGGTAAGTGTCTTTCTTAAGGAAAATAGTCTGTATTTGAACGTGTGTTTGGTGATTCACCCACAGTACATTATTGTCTCACACTAAGTTACTTTTGATTTGGAAATGAATTTAAAAGGTGAGAGTACTGAATATCTTCATCGTATAAACTGTATCCAAATAACTGTCTCCATTTTAAACTTCACTTTAGAGGTGTAGCTTTTCTGAGTCAAAGAGGGGATCAATTTTGTTAGGTACTTAGGCTTACTTTTGATAGTTCTCAAAAATCATGTTTTCATCTTTGCCTTATCACTTTGAGCAGCTCAGGTTTTTAGTTGGTTTTCTCAGTTAAAGAAATTTTCATTGATATCCTCAGCCAGGGGACAGCACCTAATTAATTAGGTTTAGAAATATGGCACTGTGGGATTTACCTTTCTGACAAATGCAAATTATAAACTTCAGGAAAAAATGTCTCCACTGCCACTAAGGTGCTCCTCAGGCTATTAATTCATGTGGAATAGTAATAAATTATGTAGGTCAGAATACTGGCAGTGTATGAAATCAAGGTTCATTAAATGACTGATTTCTAGGTCATAGGCAAATCCCCTTTCAGTGGGAATGTAGTTGGGTGGAAAGAAAATATTTAGGTGATATGGGTATGGGAGGAAGGGATAGTTATTATAAGGCATTTGTTTTTAATTTGTCCCTTGTTTTTCCTCCTGGATTAAAAAGAATGGCATCAACGGCTATGGGGTTTAACAAAATACAAAAAAGCATCTCATCTATAGATTTCTGTTATAACGTTAGAGACCTTTTAATCATATTGAGCACTGTTTACTTCTGTCACTTGGTAACCTCCGTTCATTGTATATAAAGGACTTTGTCTTTCTAAATAAAGAAGCCAAAAAGGAAATGACTTTTAGAGCCCATTAATCCCTTCCGTTATTTGATAAGAGGTTAGAAGGAAATGTTATGTAAATCCTTATATTCATAAACTTATATTCACCTGCGCATTATGGGGAAAATTTTTGATTAAAGAGCAATGTATTATAGTATTCATCAGGACATATTTCCAGAATTGGTGCTGTATTATAAGTGAATTGTTGGATGCCAGAATTAGTAAAGCATATTCTTCAAAATGTAAAGAAGTTCTAATTTTACAGAAAACTTAGTGGATACATTTGAACAAAAAGAGAAAAGTGAGATAGAAGTAAGAATGAAAAGAATGTCATCTGGGCTCAAGCAGGAACAAGAATTTGCTTATGAGCAGGAGGCTGCTAAAGGGAGAGATCCTTTGCTCAGGCACTTGTTTTAAGACGTGGCATTGCTGGGGGATGTCTTTGTGATGGTGTAGAATCTAGAAACAGTTTCCAGCAAACGCTTCTCCATCACTGCCTTCTCATTCTACGAAATCACGCAAGACAAAGAATTATTCATTGATGTCTTCACCTAGTGATTATGGTCCCTGTGTTGCGGGGGTCCACAAGACCACCCCTGAGTTTGGTGATTTGCTAGAAGGCTCCTACAGTACTCGGCATTTAGTCATAGTCATGGCTAAGATTTGTGACGGTGCAAGGACACAAAGGAAACTCAGCAAAAGGAAAGAGACATGGACCAAGTCCAGAGAAGAACAGGCACAAGCTTTCCAGCTATCTTCTCCCAGTGGAGTCACACCAGATATGTTTAATTCCTCCATTAGCAGGTTGTGACACTGTGTGAATTGTTGTCTGCCAGGCAAGCTCATTAGAGACTCAGTGGCCAAGACATCTGTTGGTGTCTGGCCATGTCGACCTAGCAGTACTAATTCGACTCCCAGAAGGAGCCCATTTGCACAAACTGGGTAAGCACATTCAACTACCCTTGTCAGGTAACTGTTGACCAGGAGCTCTCTGAGAGCCAAAGTTCCAGCTGCCAGCCAAGGAGCAACTTTTCTAAGGCCTGCTATGTTCACTCTTTCCTGCCAAACACTCTACTCCTTGCACATTGGAGGAGGGGGCAGGTGAATTATTGTGCTCACAGAGCTTGTTAGTCAGGTTGGGAAGGCGGAAGTTTCCTAAGAGCATGCTAAATAATTAGGCGATATCGACTTGAAGTATAAGAAGAGGCCTCAGTGAGAACAGGGCACCATAATGGAACAGGTCCCTGAATTTCGAGTGTGTGGTAGTGAAGGTGTTTCTGAGGCAATTGCTTTTCAGTTGGCTAAATGCCTCACTTAGCCCGGTGAAGAGTGATGAAGAGTCATGATAAATGGCCTTGAAGGCTCTCTGTGGGGCCAGGGCTTGGCGTATTGGAGGAAATGAAGGAAGAAAGCATGGGGAAGAGTGGGGTCATTTGTACTGATGCCTTCCTTCCAGTTAGATTTATTTTTAAGGCTAGCTTTGTGACTCCGGTGGGGGTGGGGTGGGATGGAGTGGTTCTACTCCAAAGATTTCTTCCCACCGCCTTATCAAAGCCTGGGCTTTAGCAGTGAGGCATTTCAATTTTTAATGTGTGAAACAGAATTCCTAATTGAGAATTAACACCGCCCAATAACGTTCTTGTTAAAGCATAAGATCAGGTAGGAAGACATGTAGAAAAAGAAACAGGCA
Source organism: Cabassous unicinctus (assembly GCA_029593785.1). NCBI lineage: Eukaryota > Metazoa > Chordata > Mammalia > Cingulata > Chlamyphoridae > Cabassous > Cabassous unicinctus. Next base: position 7,474 of record JAQZBX010046162.1, on the reverse strand, counting down.
TCTTGGCTTTCAGAAGTGAGCTCTTGGGCTTTTGTACCCTTGTTCCAACACTAATTATTGCTTCTGTGATCAATAGAAAACTGATACAATTACTTAACCTCTCTGTGCTTCATTTTCCTTTTTTATACTCTGGAGATTGTAATTTGCTTATTTATAATTAATGAGTTTAAATGAGCTAATACATGCAATGTATCACATAGTAGCTTATGTATAGTAAGCTTTCAGATAAGGCCAACTTGTTATTAATAAATGTTTTATCTTTTTGGTTGGCAGGGAGAGAAAATACTTGAAGTACAGGTGCAAAAGAGGGCAAATGCTCAGTAAGGAGAAAGTGTATAAAATTGGATTTTGGGATTCTGAAAGCAAATTTAACTGATTTTAAACTTACTCTCTTGCTAACCTTCATTTGCTCTTGGACAAATAAAGGAAGAAGCATACGTGCAACTTAAAAGAACAATTATATGCAATGGAAAAGAGTTTGTGTGCATGTGTGTGTATTCAACTTAGCAAGAATATTGCCATTGAGAAATACAACAGTTCAATACTGCCTAGAATGACCTGAGATACTTTTTCTTTTAACATAAATTTTGTTTTTAAGGAACTAACATTCATTTCATATTATTATGTGTTTAGAAAATTTACTTCTTCTTGTATATCTTTGGGAACTGTTTTTTGAAACTGATAAGAATTTAAAAATATATTTGTAGAAACACGTGTTTCCTTCGTACTTTGAAAATATTATGAAATCTCTGACTGTGAAGGGTCTTTACAGTTCTGATCTTGAACCTCCGAGCTGTAGGAGAATGCGCCTGCTGAGACAGACTGATCCATTTTTAGAAACCTTGTTTCTTAAAAAAATTTTGGTTTGAAGTTGAATTCTTATCTCACTCCCTAAAATGTTCATTCTAGTTTTGTCTCCTGTATTCATACATGGGGAAAAAAAAACAAAACAAAAACAAGTAGGCAACGCTTAACTTTTTTTATTCAGTCACATTGAGATTGGGTAATAACAGTGTCCACCAAAAATCTTGTGTTCTTCAAAGTAAACATTTGTAGTCATTCACCTATTGCTCATATGATGTGCATTTCAGCCCCCTCACAGTTCAGGCTGTTCTCTGACAAATTCAACTATTATATTATAGTACAATATTTAATAGCATGAAGCAGAATTTTTTTTTTGTTTTTCGTCAAAATCTATCTTACTGATGGACTAAGACTTTAAGAAGCTGAAAATGATTTACTTACTACTCACACCAGGAGTAAGTACGGAGGAAATGATAAAATTGAGACAATTTTGATAAATAAGAGAAAATATTATTAGTCATGTATACCTTAGAATTTTATAAAATAAGATTTCTTCTAATCTAGCTAAGGTTAGTTTCAGTGAGATAATGGAGATTTATTTTTTCTCCTTTCTGTGATGGGGTAGGGGTAAGGGGCTTGATGCTGAGACACCTAGTTTGGGAGGAAAGGATTCTTTTATGGTCAAGAAGACCAGGGCTGTGTAACATTAAGGTCACTGTGGATTTGGGCGCTTGGGAAGCAGAACTCTTGTGTAAGGGGGAAGAAGTGTGCTTGACTCTTCCTGTATTTTTTGACTAGTTCTTTCAAAGAACACAGACATGGTATTGGGATTTTTCTCCACAAATTTAGATGGTTGAATTAGTACTTGAAAAATCACCTTTCTTTTTGTTTCTAACAATAGGTTCTGAAGTACCTATGGTTATTAATTTTACAGTATTCCTTCGAATGAGACAAACAATAGTGCTTTAGCCTCTGACTTGAAAGTAATTTTCTAAAATAATTTTCTATGGCTATTAGGATGTTATGATTTCAGAATTGAAAAATGCTGTAGCATAAAGATACTCATTAGAATATCAATTTGCAATAAAGACACATTAAAAAAATGTAATCTGGGAAGTGGGAGTAGCTCAGTGGTTGAGAACCTGTTTCCCATGCATGAGGTCCTAGGTTCAATCCCTGGTACTTCCTAAAAAACAAAAGACAGAAAAACCAAAAACAAACAAAATACCTGAAGTGTGAGCCTAAGTGAGTGTCTAGTTGGTAGCATAACCACAGAGAGAAGAATATTCCAAGGGACATAGTAGTTTGTACATTTCTAGTGGGCTATATCCTAAAACACAAAAAATATGCCTTATGTGTTTAGAGCACGCATATGTTATTCTGTGGGTATTGTGTAAAAAAAACCACACCAATGAGTAATTATGTATAATCATCTAATTTCATCATTCCTGGAATTGAAAAAACCACTTCTTAGTAAAAGGAGCCAGGGATCCTAACTAAAAATGTTTGAATCCATATCTCTAGGGCAGGAAATGTACAAGATGAACCTGGAACATCTTATCATAAAGGATTGTATGTAAGCTGTCAAGAACTACTAGACTCTTGTAAAAATTACTCGGGAAACAACTTGAAGAATCCCCGTCCACTGTTCAAAAGATGGGACAGTGTGAGCTCCAGTAAGATTAATAATTACATTGGAGGAAACATCAAATTTTTTCAGATCTGTGATTTCATAGTGATACTTATGTTTTTGTAGTTGTTCACCCACAGGAGAATGCTATTGAACCAACACATTATTTTGAAAACTGGTAAATAAGGGGGAACAAATTAAACATTTATCCTGTCTTAACTATATGAACTGCTCCCCCCTTGGGTAACCAAGTAGTAGTTTCTCTTTATATTAGTTCAGCTAATAAATGAAGAAGGCATGATAGAATTAGAAGACTTGCCATTTTTTCAAGCCTTAATAAATTAAAACTCTGGGATCATCGATGCTGCTAATGTCACCAAAAGAGAGACAGCCAGATGGTATGAACTTTCTGGCAGAAGAAAACACTACCACTTATAAAAATTGCTTCCCCCAAATTGAGCTCAAATCTGTTCAGCCCTCTAGATCGAATTACAGTTTTCAGGAAATGCAGAGGTCAGAGGAACATGTTAAACAGCACCACAGGGATAAAATCAGAAAAATCCAGACTGGAAAAATACAGGACAAAAGACCCGGTTTCTTTAATAATGAATTATAAAGGTAAAAACAAGAGATGGAGGGGGAGCCGATGGCAAAAAGAAATTTACAAGAAATGCCAAGCAACTACAACATGTGGACCTTATATGGGTCCTGATATAGACAAGCAATCTGTAAAAAAGAAAATGGAGACAATTAGAAATTGGACCGATGCCTGGATTTGTGGTATTAAAATAATTACTGATTTCTCGGTATATGCGATAATAGTATTTGCATTAAAAGAGTTCTTATCTTTTAGACATACATATAAATATGAGAGCCAAGGGTGTGGGGGTACAGACGGAAAATATTGCCTGTGAGTTGGTGATTGTTGAAGTTGGGTGTTGGTTACATGGAGGATCCCTTATATTTTTCTGCCTGGTTTTATAAAACGTTTAAATTTATATACACACACAGATCTAGAAATAAAATATGTAATCACTATCTGAAATGGAAAGCTGAGTTTGTGTGCTGCAAAGAGCAAAAGCCAAACGGATAGTATAATGCACTACTAAATCCTGTTAGACGCCTGTAGCATTTCTAAGACAGAAGAAAGCAGCCTTAATCCTATTAGATTTAATATATATATGAAAAATGTATAGTCATTGATGAAATCAGTACTTTGTTACCTATATTTTACATTACCTTGCATGAAAATTCAAACAGTGCTAGTCCTTTTCATTATGACTCTGTGGTCCAATAACTAACTATTGAAGAAAATATTGCTGTGCCCCTCTCTCCGTATCTCTGTTTATCATCTGTCTATATCTGTCTCCCTATTTGTCTGTCTGTCTGTCTCTCTTTCATCTTCTATCACCTATCTCTGTCATCCATCTATTTTCTTTAAAAATAGACAAAAATAGTTACTTAGCATCAAAATAAAGCTGTTTCTTGTCCACCCCTCAGTGTGCTGGATGGTTCTGGCCACAGAAGCAATTGTCTTTGCTAAAATACGTATCCGTCTTTATGCCCTTTGTTGTGTGTGTGCTTGTTTATCCATTGCATGTACCACTGTGTTTTTTTAAGCTTTTTGTTTTCTTTAGATTGTGACCCATCATGACGTTTTCCTTAGGCACTTGTAAATGGGCTTGCGAAAATTAAGGAAAGTCATCCAGCTCTCCCTAGCTTAGTCTCAACATGTAGTACTTCATTGTCCTTGCCCTTCCCTTCTCTCATTTATCAGTTTAAACCAGCCCTTGCTTGTCAGCACCCTGCTAGATAATGAAAAGTGGAATAAAGATGAAAGGCAGTTTAGTCTTCTAATCTGTTTGCACTCCTGCTCAATGTTGCATGGATGAGAGAATGTGGTTTATTAGCAGAAATGAAATTTTAAAAAATTACTGGTTCAAGTATACATGTGATCTTGGAATAAAGGTTTATATTTCTATTTATTTGTGTTATTCATTGTGTGTCTTATTGGTGGCAAAATTTTCGTCATTGGCTGTTAGTGTGTGCTAATCACATCTTTCTGGTCTGGCCCCAATATTTGCATTGGGCTTGCTCTAAAAGCAACTCTAACCAGGTCCTTTATGGACTGAAACAAAATGTACAGGCTATGAGAACTATGGAAACGTTAAACAAACAGAGACAAAAACGAAGAATGATTTCATTATCGATATATTTGCCATTGCCCAAGTGTATGATGTTTCATATTTGAATATCCTGTTCTGGACTGGTCCTGCCTTGGGCCATGGGATTTCGCAAATCCCATGTTAATAGGAAGTAAAACTGGATAAAATATTTGAAAAAAAGTGGGACATATTGCCTTTGATGACTAAGCAAGGTGAGCATACAGTAAGTACTAAAATAAAATGGAAATCTTAGAAAATGTGGAGTTTTAATGTTAAAAAAAATGACGTTATAATCCTGTGATTTGAGCTTCTGACAAATGCAAGAGATGGATTCATACAGGTGAAAATGACTTTTTGGTACCATTATTAAATGTATCAGGCAAAAATTCTTTAAGTGAATTATCTCATTGAATCATAATCATGACCCTTGAGATGGATACTACAATTTTCCCCATTATACAAATAAGAAGCATGGTTTAGAGAGTTCAGGAGCTTTGTCTAGTCTCACAGATGTTAAGTAGAAGGAGGATCCTAACCTTTTCTTGTACTTTTAATCGCCGTGATGTAATGCCTGCCCCTACTTTTCTTGTGTTGAAAGAGGCAGTTATATCCATGAAATGTAAATGGCAATTTGGGGAGAAAATTTATATTCAATCTTTTGAGATATAAAGCTATGTGATACCATTTGGGATTTCTATCTCATTCTTTTCTACGTGCTTAAAACCAAGATTTGATTGATTTCTTTAGTGCAGAAGTTTACTTAGAGACCATAACCCATGCATGACTTAATTCATCTTCAAAAAATTAGTTTTGAGCGATCTATAAAAACAGTGTTATGACAGACTGTTGGTGGAGCATTTTTAGTATGATTTTTGCTCTTAAAAATTTCTCTTTCAATAGATTTTGCCTTTTGCATTATCACATATATCCACAAATATATTCTTTTATTATATTATTTCTTCTTTTCTAAAAATCTTATATTCTTATTCTTTAGTTACTTTTGTTCTTTTAAAGTTCTTATACTTATTTGTAAATCTTGCCTGCATTTACTGGCCTATTTTCCTTTCTTTTCCACACACTTACTCAAATTTTTTAATAAATCCTGTACATCTGGGCCTTACACCTTTTGCACACTTGCCACTTCATTGAAAACTTATGCCTTTCCTGAAAGAAACTAATCAATACTAATGTTGGTTAATCTATGTTAAGTATATTTTCATATGCCAAGTATTATATTGCTTGGTGGTGGAAGAGCTGTACTGGAATGTTGACAAAACAGATAAAATTCATATTCTTATTTTGATTCTCTTTGTAAACAACTTCTTTTTAAAAAATCTATGCAGGTAGGATCAATCCAAATCTTAGCATCTAGTATTTAGGTTGATGAAAACATACTGAAAAATGCTGCATAATTTTAATTTCTTTAAAGTGTCTTTGACCAATGATTGTCTTGAGAGTCAGTAAATGTTTTAGCCACAATTGCTTTAGAATGGGTATTTTTTGTGTTTCTAATGAACAAATTCTGAAAATTTTTTAGAATATGTATATGATGCACAGTGAATGATTTATATATTGCATTTAAAATATTTTAAATAGTAGGTAGAAACATAATCATAAACAAAATCTAGTTTTGGAGATAGAAAATATTATTTTTACCATCATTAAATTCTCATACAAATTATGCTTTTATGACTTACAACTATTTTTCTAAATTACTGTGGGTAGGACCATATTACTATGAATGTAATTTATTTTATTCCTGTCATATCTTTTCAAAAATGTGATTTTATGTAGAATGAACTTCAAGCTAAATAGGTTAATAGGTTCTAGGTTAACACTACCTAAGAACTTAATATCAAATATATACAGTGCCTGATTGCATTTTCTTTGTGAGCCATTTTTCTTTTTTCCAAATCAAAAACAACAGTCATATGAATGGAAATAATGTTCTATATTTTTAGATGGTTTGAAAAGCCAAAATGGTCATGCTAGGTAAAAGGTAATCAAATATGTTTTACTTACAGTCTCCTTTGAATTTTTGTTTAGCCAGATATTTTTTTCACAGTTTGTTGTTTCTCTCTATAGACCCATCATTTCCCTAGTCATCCAGTTTCAAAACTGGGTGATGCTTCTCTTCCAGCCGCTAAACCTTGCTGAGTATTAGTGTCAGAGTCAACCTGTACAATTCTCATAGAAATTCTGCTTTCCCTCTTTCTATCACTGATACTGAGCTATCCTATCATTCTGCCCTACATGCTTAACCTGGAGAATGTCATCCAATGCATGCTTTCTTATTTAGAAAAATAAATTTACAGCTTTATTCAGGTACAATTACAAATACTTTAAGTGTACAGTTTGATGAGTTTTAACATTTGTCATCACCATAATCAAGATAACATATTCACCACTCCCAAAAATTTCCTTGCTCTTGGAATCCGTCCCTCCAATCCCCATCTGCCCATCCCTGTATATCCACTAATCTTTCTGTCACTACAGATAGGTTTGTATTTTGTAGAACTTTATATAAATCAAATTAAATTGACTTCTTTCACTTAGAATAATTATCTTTGAGATCCATATATGTTGTTGCACGCACCAGTAATTCATTCCTTTTTATTGCTGCATAGTATTCCATTATATAGAAATACCACAATTGTTTATCCATTCTCCTCTTGATGGACATTTGGGTTGTTTCCATATTTTGGCTCTTCCAAATAGGGTACTGTGAACATTGATGTACAAATCTTGTGTAGATATGTTCTTTTGTTTCTCTTTTATAAAAAGAGGTGTCTGTGGCTGTGTTACCTGATGTCTGTTATGTTTGACTTTTTAAGGAACTGCCAAATTGTTTTCCAAAGTGGTTGTACCATTCTAC
>JAQZBX010046161.1:0-20838 GCA_029593785.1 Cabassous unicinctus | reverse complement strand
GGCTCTCCCTTGTGTCACTCTCCTGTTACATCATCATCTTGCTGCGTGGCTCGGCGGGGACTGGCACACCTGCACGTGGGGCCTGGCGGCCCGCGAGCCTTCTATATTTTTCTTTATTTTTAAGGGAGGTCCCAGGGATTGAACCCAGGTCCCTCCGTATGGGAGACGGACGCCCAACCATTTGAGCCACATCCACCCCCTGGAGCCATCTTGAAAGACCCACATGGGAGAACTGAGAGACCCAGCAGGAAGAGTCTAGAAGTATTATCTCCCAGCATGAGCTGCGGGGAGGTTGGCAGCCAGCTGGAGCCTGCATCACCCAGGCCAGGGTCTGTGGGGTGTCAGAGATCCCTGGAGGACCAGGGGGTATCTTGAAGGACTCAGTGGCTCTCTCCTTGACCATGTAGACATCTGCCACACAGAGGGCAGCAGGGCCAGTTATGCCAGCAGCTGTCAAAGAAGAATTAAGATTTCCCTCTTATCCCCCCTCCCCACCTGTCCTCAGAGGAGCCAGAAGCAGTAGGTGAATGGGGAGGAGGGAGCAAGAGCTGGAAGGTAGAGTGAAAGCACTGACGCTTCTCCCTTCACACAGCAGGAGGCTAGGCTGCATCTGCCCTGAGCTGGGCATTAGAAGACAAACTTAGAAGTGGGCAAGGGATGGAAGTTTTAACTTAAATCAGATTGAACTTTTTAATACCCCAAATATGAATCTTTTCTGATACCTGAAATTGCCAGAAAAGCTATGGAATCTGTTTGAGATATTATCCAGGAATAGGAAAGGGGTTCCCAACAGAGCTGGTTCAAAAAGCAGTGATGTGGGAAAAAACCATTTTTTAGATTGTGCTCTGCCAAGTTCAGCTCATTCAATATATAGATAGGTTACACTTGTAGCTCAGATGTGTTCAATTGCAAAGGCATGCTGGCAACTTGATGGAATAAATATGGACTCTGAGCTGGGAGGGGAAGCAGGAAGCCAGGGGCAGGGAGAAGGGAGCTGGGGAAGTTGACCTGGCTCAGGACCAGGCTGAATGTGGACCTGTGTGTGGTCCACAGCCCAGCTCCGAAGCCTGGTTCTCCACATGCCTGTGTTGGGCAGCAGACTACTCAAGAGAAGGACGTGACAGTGGGGTCCAAGGCTTAGAGGGAAAATGCTCAGCAGCCAAGAGAGAGTGGACCTGGCTCTGGAAGTTCTGAGCCAGTGGGCAGGGGGCCCAGGAATATTCCATCACCCGGGGGTGGGGGCAAAGGGGGCTAGTTAGGGTACCTGGATTTCAACCAAATTCACTGGGGCTCAGGGAGCGACTTCCATCCTAGAGGCGGGACAGAAGAATTAGAAAGGGCATCTGGTAAATCACAAAGGCAGAGAACCAAGGCAGAAAGCAGTCCCGTGGATGGAGCAGAAGGGCTGGTTAACTACTCAGATTCTGTTCCATTAGGTTGTTCCCCAGGGAATGCTCCCTAACAGTCCCCCTCTCCTCTGGGTTAAAAATCTCCTCTGTTTTCATAGCATTCTGAGCTTCCCCTTAATTGAGGCCTTATTACACTGAGGTGTTATTGTCACCTCACTTTTTAGTCTCTTTCACAGGGCCTGGATGAGAGTCCATCCAAGAGCAGAGAGGCAGGAGATGTTTGATAAGTGAATGAATGAAGGAATAAATGACAAGCGGCATAGGTGCCTTGGACTAGCTCCTAGTGGTGAGTAGACCTGAAGTTTGGTTAGCACCAAACAGGCTTTAGTAGATGGGTTAGTGGGTGGGTCAGGCAGAGACCCAAGAGCAGTTGCTGGCTGAATCACCAGAGCCTCTATCTGGGGTAGGGAGTGAATTCCTCCTAAGGACAATAGGGATGAAGGAAAAGAAAACAGGCACTTTCTCAATCAGGAGTGAGCTCAGGACTTGAGAAAAGAGAGCTCCTGTAGGCAGAAGGTGTCAGGGAACCCAATGAGAAGCGGCTAAGGAAGACAGAGGTCAGGGAAACAAGATGGTAATTGATAAGACATTCTTTTCATGGTTTTTCATAACTGACCCTGTAGTATTTGCAGCATGAAGCCATCACAAAGTAAGTACACCTTCTGGATTAAAAAAAAAAAAAATTAGTATAACCATTTGCCATTGGTGCCTGGCACTGTGACACTAAGACTTGTAGGTAGAGGCATCACATCAAAGAGGCATATGACCCAGCTCCAACTGAATCCCATTCCCACTGAATTACAGCTACAGAAGAATAATGTCATTTGGGACCATATGCTTGGAACACCTTCCCAATAAAATTCTCTAAATTAAAAGGCAGTGTTTAAATCCAACTGAGTAAATCAGTGTCAATGAGATGCAATTGATTCCAACTACCAGAGGAACAAATTCAAAACCCGTATTACCAAGCATATCCATATTACTGCAGAAAGTAAAGCTGGACAAAGGGGGAGAGACTGGTCAGACACCTTGTCCATCACAATTTCAGATCTCTGAGCCCCATGCCAAGATTCTGCCAAACCGTATGGCATCTAAGAGATGGGAGTTCAATTTAAAAAAAAAAAAAAAAAAAAGCATATGGCTAGGGTGGGAGGGGGTTGGGAAGGAATTGCACAAGAAACAGACTTGCTTTTCCAGAGGAAGTCTGTTGAGGCAAAAATATGTTGTTTGGAACCAAAAAAATGTCCTTAGTATTGCCTTTTAATACCAGGCAGTGAGCGCTGGGGGGCTGGTTCCTTTCAGCCTACACCTTGTGTACCTCAATGGTCAGACTTGTGGCTGTGTGCATGGAGAAGGTAATTCCCAGGAGCCTAGACCTTCTTGGGTGCTGTCAGAGGCATCTGGCAGAAGTATCTTGATTACTGGATTCAAGACCCACACTACATGTTTTGCAAGTATAATTTTTTTTTATTATTTCTTTGGGGGTAAAAAAAAAAAGTATACACATAAAATTAAGTTTTAGCATATTTTTAGTGTTTTTGCCAACTGTTACATGGGGGAGGGGTGTCAGATTTGGTTCTTTAAATTATGTATTTTAAAAAGTGGTCATAAGTACTTTGAAAAGAGAAAAAAAAAAGAAAGCTATCACAGAAAGCCAAAAGGCTGTTACTACTGGGAGAGGAAAAGCCAATCTAGGTATTTCAGAAGGGGATGAATATGGAACTCAAAAAGAACTGGGTCAAGCATCACATATCCAAGCAACAGCCTGTCTCTCTGTATTTAACATTAGACTAAGCTGTAAATCTAACACTAGTTAGACACTGGGTGCCCAAAGGCATTCCTTGGATCAATAAGATATGTGACATTGAGCAAGTCATCCTCTCTCAAAATTAATTAACAGTTTTGTAGGACCTACCATATATATCTGTGACTATGCTAAATTTCATAATCATGCTCCTTTTTATCCTTATCTCAACCATGAGGACATAGCAATTATTAATAACAACTTCCAAGTGAGGAAACTGTGGCACGGAAAAGTTATGTAAACTTCTCAATGTCACAGTGTCCTTGAGAGGAGCACCAAGGCAGGAGACCAGCAAAAGGAAAGAAGGAAGCTAGAGCAGATCAAGAGCAGGGACACATGACACCCTCATCCACTTGCAGGGTTGAATTTTTCCAGGGTACCTTGAAGACTCTACAAAGCTTCTGATATGCAACAAAGCTGATTCAGGGTTCAACCACAGGGAATGATGATAATGATGATGATGGTGATGGTAATGCTGATTGATGAGGATGATGATTATTGATGATAAGGATGATGAGGATGGTCACAATAAATGAAGCAGTACAATCTAGTGAGCTTTTTCTAAGTGCTAGGCATTGTTAGGTACTTTAAATTCTTAATTTTTACTACAACATTATGGAATAGAGATTGTTATTGTCTTCCATGTTACAAATAAAAAAATTGAGCCTCAGAGGGGAATTAGTTCTCCAAGGTGACACAGCTTGTAGGTGGTAAAGCTGAATTCCAAACCCAGTTCTAAACTCCAAAGCCCATGCTCTTATCCAGTACACTTGATGACTTCCCCATCATAATTTTGCCACAAGTCCAGTGTGCATCTAGCATTTCACGTTGCCCCTAAGGAGGAAGGTGACCTAACCAATTCCTAAGGCTCATTGTAGATATGAAATGCTATGTATTTGTGCTACAGATACATTCAAAGTGTGTTTGCCTTTTTAATTTTGGTTATTTTTGTTGTTGGACAGAAGTTTTTCATTTTATGGGTCCAAACTTGGAACTCTTTCTCTTAAGATTATTTTTCTGTGACTCCAGTGTTTGGTAAGGTATTCTGCTCTGGGAGAAAAAAAATAACAACTCTCTTTTACTTTAGTCTGTTTTCTGAATGTATATTCTTTTAACTCTCGAATCCATCTGGATTTCATTTTGATGTATGGTAGTAATCAAATTTTAGATCCACTGGTCTAGTAACCCTACTTCTGACAAAAACATCCTTATTGCCTCTTCCTGCAATTACCATCACAAGATAAATCATTCTTCTCTCAAAGGCTGAAGTTTTCCAAATGCTTTTTCAATTATCTTAACTCCTGCTGATATATCTATGAGTCTCAATCTGCCTAAATTACTTATAGGTAATTCAACATTGAACTTTTTAGCAAATAAATCTGGCCAGAAAGAGAAGTGGCTAAAATGGTGACTTGTAGCAGACATCTGATGTCCCACGCCCATATTTCAATGAAAAGAGCAAACAAACTTACAGTTAATTCTCCATAGCAGGGTGTGGACTGACCAATTTGTTCATTGGCCTTGGTTGAAGACCACAAAGATTGGCATCACCCAGGGCAATCAGCAGGTAGTGCTAATTGCTGGTTTCTGGATAGTAGGCAAAGTGCTGAACCTTGGAGGCGGGATGTACCCAAGTGAGGAAACAGTAAGATCACCAGCTCCATGAAATAACACTACAGGTCAAAGGAAGAAAAGATGGTCTAAAAGAAAATGCTGTTTTTACCACTGTAGCTAAGTAATATGCTTTAAAGTCTGGAAGTGAGAGTCCTCCAAGTTTGTTCTTTTTTAAGATCTTTTCGGCTATTCAGGGCCCCTTATCCTTCCAAATAAATTTGATAATAATTGGTTTTCCCACTTCTGCAAAAAAGGCTATTGGGATTTTTATTGGGTTTGCATTAAATCTGTAAATCAGTTTGGGTAGAATTGACATCTTAATGATATTTGGTCTTCCAAACCATGAACACAGAATGTCCTTCCATTTATTTAAGTCTTCTTCCGTTTCTTTTAGCAATGTTTTGTAATTTTCTGTATACAGGTCCTTTATGTCCTTGGTTAAGTTTATTCATAACTATTTGATTGTTTTAATTGCTATTATAAATGGAATTTTTTTCTGATTTCTTCCTCAGATTTTACATCAGTAGTATACAGAAACGCTATTGATTTTTCTGTATTAATCTTGTATCCCACCACTTTGCTGAAATTGTCTATTAGTTCTAATAGCTTTGTTGTGGATTTTTCAGGAGAGTCTAGATATAGGACCATATCATCAGCAAATAGTGAAAGTTTTACTTCTTCTTTTCCTATTTGGGTGCCTTTTATTTCTTTATCTAGCCTAATTGCTCTAGCTAGAACCTCTAGCATAATATTGAATAACAATGGTGACAGTGGGCATCCTTGTCTTGATCCTGATCTCAGCAGGAAAACTTTCAGTCTTTCACCACTGAGTGCAATGCTAGCTGTAGGTTTTTCATATATGCACTTTACCATATCAAGAAAGTTTCCTTCTATTCCTATTTTTGGAGTGTTTTTATCAAGAAAGGGTGCTGTATTTTGTCAAATGCCTTTTCTGCATCAATTGAAAAGATCACGTGATTTTTCTTCTTCAATTATCAATGGGGTTTACTACACTAATTGATTTTCTTGTGTTGAACCACCCTTGCATACATGGGATAAAACACACTTGATCGTGGTGTATAATTCTTTTAATGTGCTTTTCGGTTCTGTTTGCAAGTATTTTGTTGAGGATTTTTGCATCTATATTCATTAGAGATATTGGTCTGTAATTTTCTTTTTTTGTAGTATCTTTATCTGGTTTTGGTTTTAGGGTGATGTTGACTTCATAGAATGAGTTTGGTAGTGTTCTTTCCTGTTCAATATTTTGGAAGAGCTTGAGCAAGATTGCTATTAGATCGTCTTTGAATGATTGGTAAAATTCACCTGTGAAGCCATCTGGTCCCAGGCTTTTTATCTTTTGGAGGTTTTTGGTAACTGTTTCAACCTCTTCACTTGTGATTGGTTTGTTGAGGTCTTCTATTTCTTCTAGGGTCAGTGTAGGTGGTTTGTGTGTTTCTAGGAATTTGTCCATCTCCTCTACATTGTCTAGTTTTTTGGCATAGAGTTGTTCATAGTATCCTCTAATGATCTCTCTTTTTTCTGCAGGGTCAGGGTAATGTCCCCCCTCTCATTTCTAATTTTATTTATTTGCATCTTCTCTCTTTTTTTCTTTGCCAATCTAGCTAAGGGTTTGTCGATTTTGTTGATCTTCTCAAAGAACCAACATTTGATTTTGTTGATTTTGTTCTTGATTTCATTTATTTGTGCTCTGATCTTTACTATTTCTTTCCTTCAGCTTGGTTTGGGATTACTGACATAAAGACAGACACATTGACCAATGCAACCGAATCAAGAACTCAGAAATAGACCCTTACATCTATAGTCAAGTGATTTTTGACAAGGTGGTCAAGCCCTCCCAGCTAGGCCAGAATAGCCTATTCAACAAATGGTGCTGAGAGAACTGGATATCTATATCCAAAAGAAAGAAAGAAAACCCCTATCTCACACCATATACAAAAATTAACTCAAAATGGATCAAGAACCTAAATATTAAAGCAATAACCATAAAACTCCTAGAGGAGAATGTAGGAAAACATCTTCAAGATCTTGTGGTAGGTGGTAGTTTCTTAAACCTTACACCCAAAGAATGAACAATGAAAGAAAAATAGATAAATGAGACCTCCTTAAAATTAAACACTTGTGTACCTCAAAGGACTTTGTCAACAGGGTGAAAAGGTAGCTGACTCAATAGGGAAAATATATTTGGCAATCACATATCCAATAAGGGTTTAATATTCATGATATACAAAGAGATCGTACAACTCAACAATAAAAAGACAAACTACCCAATTAAAACATGGGCAAAAGACTTGAAAAAGACAATTGTCCAAAGAAGAAATACAAATGGCAAAGAAACACATGAAAAAATGTTCAACATCACTAGCAATTAGAAAATGCAAATCAAAACTACAATGTGATATCATTTCACACCTATTAGACTGGCTGCTATTAAAAAGTCAGAAAACTGTAAATGTTGGGAGAGGGTGTGGAGAGACAGGAGCGCTTATTCAATGTTGGTGGGAATGTAGAATGGTACAGCCACTGTGGAGGATGGTTTGGCAGTTCCTGAGGAAGTTGAATATAGACTTGCCATGGGACTCAGCAGCACTATTACTAGGTATATATTCAGAAGAACAAAGAGCAGAGACACGAAGAGACATCTGCAAATCAATGTTCATAGCGGTATTATTCATGATTGCCAAAAGTTGGAAACAACCCAGGTGTCCATCAACTGATGAATGGATAAACAAATTGTGATGTATACTTACAATGGAATATTATGTAGCAGTAAGAAGAAATGAAGTCATGAAGCATATGACAACATGGATGAACCTGAAGGACATTATGTTGAGTGAAGCAAGCCAGACACAAAAGGACAAATACTGTATGATTGCACTATTATGAACAAAACATATTGTGTAAACTCATGGAGAATATTAGAATAATTAGAATATAGGTCACCAGAAAATAGAATGAGGTTAGAGAATGGAAAGCTGAGGTTTAATCTGTGCAGAATTGGTAAAGAAAAAAAAAATGGTTGCTTGTAAATCTTTGGAAATGAATAGAAATGGTGAAAGCATATCATGGTGTTTGTAACTAGCAGAGCTATTGTATGGGTATGAGAGTGGTTGAAAGGGAAAGTCTAAAGTCATGTATATTACTAGAAGGAAACTTAAAAATTGTACCATGGTACTGTATATGACAGCAAAACCTCATATAAAACACGAATATGGGTGATTTCACTTATATAAGACTGTTTATACAAAATATAAATACAAATATACTGTGTACAGCAGGGGAAGCATAGAGAGATTGAGAGGTGATGAGTTTTGCTTGTTTGTTTTTTGTTTATTATTATTATTATTGGAATAATGAAAGTGTTCTAAGAATGAAGTGATGAATGCACAAATGTGATTACACTGAATACCACTGATTATACACTTTGGATGGATTTATGCTTTTTTAATATGTACCAATAAAATTGATTTGTTAAAAAAAAGAAAAAAGAAAGAAAGAAAGAAAATGCTTTCTTGAAATAGATTTACTCCAAGAAGCAGGAGAAAATTTGAAACATTTATGAGTCATTTTCCCAATAAGATTAAAGAATATATTGCATCTTGAAACTAAAATAAACTGTCAAGATGAGATAATATAAAATCAGCAAAATTGGATAGCAGATAGACACAGCTGAAAATCAAATTACCAAAAAGGAAGACAAAGGGGAAAAATAAAACTCTGTGTAGAAAGATAAACATATTTTCAAACATAAGAAAAGAGAGACATGGAGGATACATTGAAGAGATCAGTCTACACATAAACCCAATACCCACAATATTCTAACCTCTCCTCTTGCAACAGTTTTACTGAGATATAATTCACATACCATACAATTCACTTATTAAGCTTCAACCACTAATTTACCTTCTGTCTTTTCAGATTTGCTTATTCTGGACATTTCGTGTACATGGAATTATTCAATATGTGGTCTTTTGTGACTAGTTTCTTTCACTTAGCCTAATATTTTTGAGGTTCATCTATGTTGCAGCATGTATATTTCATTCCCTTTTATGGCCAAATAATATTCTATTATATGGATGCATCACATTTTATTTATCCACTCTTCAATTGATTGACATTTGGGTTTTTTCTACCTTTTGGCTATTATGAATGATGCTGCAATGAACATTCACGTACAGGTATTTTTATTGATCTATGCTTTCTTTCTCTTAGGTGTATACCTAGAAATGGAACTATTAGGTCATATGTAACTAGGTGTAACTTTTTGAGGAACTGCCAGACTGTTTTCCAAAGTGGCTACACTATTTTACATTCCCACCAGCTGTAAATGAGACTTCCAATTTCTCCACATCCTCACCAACACTTGTTATTATTTGTTTGTTTGCTTGTTTGTTTGTTTCATTATAGTCTTCCTAGTAGTTATGGAGTGGTATCTCATTGATTCTGATTTGCATTTCCCTAATGATTGATGATGTTGAACATTCTTTCATGTGCTTATTGGCCATTTGTATATCTTCTTTGAAGAAATATCTATTCAATCCTTTTCCCATTTCTAAAATGGGTTGTCATTTTATTATTGAATTGTTTTTTGTTGTTGTTTTTTAAAGATTTATTTATTTATTTATTTATCCCCCCCTTGCTGCTTGTGCTTGCTGTGTCCATTCACTGTGTGTTCTTTCCGTGTCTGCTTATCTCCCCCTTGCTGTGAGGTCCTGCTGCATCAGCCCACCGTGCCGCGCAGGCCGGCCTGCTCTCACAAGGAGGCCCCGGGAAGTGAACCCCGGGCCTCCCACATGGTAAACGGGGGCTCTATCGATTGAGCCACACCCACTTCCCTTATTATTGAATTGTAAGAGTTCTTTATATATTTTAAATACAAGTTCCTGGTCACATATATGATTTGCAAATATTTTCTCCCATTCTGTGCATTTTTTCATTTTCATAATAGTGTCCTTTGAAGCAAAAAAGTTTTTAATTTTGATGAAGTCCAGTTCATTTTTTCTTTTAATGCTTGAGCTTTTGGTGCCATATCTAAGAATCCATTACCATATGCAAGGTCTTGAAGATTTATACCTATGTCTTCTTCTAAGAATTTGACAGTTTTATCTCTTACATTTAGATCATTGATCCATTTAGGGTTAATTTTTGTATATGATATGAGGGAAAAGTCCAGCTGCATTTTTTTGCATGGGGGTGTTCAGTTGTCTCAGCACCACTTCTAGGCTTTTTGAGTCACTGTGTTCTTTAACAGTTAAGGTAAATAATTCATAATCTCAACCCACATAGCTGCAGGAAGTTCAATACCCTTCCCAATATTTTTAAGGACTCTTTCAACTGAGAAGAGTGTTTACACTCCATAAACTTTCATTCTGAATTCTTGTTCCTGTTTTTTTTTCTATCATAGATGCTGCATTGTTCCCACTTCCAAAGGCTTCTCCTACCCATCTTAATCAACTTAACCCCCAAAAGTAGATGCTCTTTTTCTTCATTTCCCAAAGGTCCACTACAGACAATGTTTTCATATTTAACAAAATTTGGGAAAGGTATAATCTGTGGAAATTACATCACCAAAGTCTCAACAGTGTAAAATTGAATATCAGATATTATTCCCAAAGGTTCTTGGTGATTTATCACAAAGGAAATTTCTAATTGGTTTTACTTACCTCTGACCTTGCTTGCGTCCATATTTCTGAGACTCACTTTCCCTCCCCTAGATCCTATTGATTGGGAATCATTAACCAAAGGAAGAATTCTGAGAGAAAAATCCATTATAAAGGAGAGGGAAAGGCATAAAGATTAGCCAGTATGATTAAGACAAGTTAGGCTACTAAACTAAGGAGAAATTACATAAGTCAGAGAGAGATTATGAGAAAAAGATTGAATGAGAAGAAAAAAGGTGTGAATCTTGGGAATGCAGTTTTTTATCCACAGGAGTGAGAGGAGCCAAACAGATATTATGAACCTGACAAAATCGAGAAAAGGTCTGCCTCAGAGCTGAAAATACCCGCCACGCTTACCTGCACCCTCCGCCCTAAGGCAATGTGCATGCAAACTGTGGTCCCACTGGTCCACTTGTGCATCCGCTGAGGAGGAAAGTTGGGGAAAAAGCTGGGTAGAGGTTTGTGCCCAGCGTGATATGAAGAGGAAGTAGCTGGCTGCCGTATGCATGTCATGCCAGGTGGGTCCTCTCTGGCTCACCACATGGCATGCATCAGCATGGGGACAAACTTTACACTGCACGGGATGAACTTACCTACACGTAGCAAGAGAAGAGGAGGAACAGGAGGCCCAATCCATCATCCTACAGGCGCACATCAGGGCCTAGGCACTGCCTAGTGTGGCTCTACATGCCAGTGGAGGGGCGACTGGCCTCGGTCGGTCTACCCTTCCTAGGGCAAGCGTGAGAAGGGCACATCCGCCATGGAGGTATACCCAGGCTGCTCAGCATCAGGCAGTCTGGAGTTGGGCTGTCAGATGTTTACAGGAGTTGGAACTCTAGCCAGAACACCTGGAGACCCTGAGGCCCATGGGATGTCGCAATCCCCTCTCCCTGAGAGAGAAAACCTCCATGCATGGAAAAGCAAGCTTGGGGCAGGTCCTTCTGCTGGAAGGAGGAGCCAGGACTCGGCCATCTGATTTATTGTCCAGGCAACCCAGGGCGGGCCCCTGCATCCTTCCCGGGTGACTCTGCTCGTTGCTCCTGGCACACAGTGCAAGAGGATCAATTCAGACCTGCGCTCCCACTCCCAAGGGGGCTTCTGGGAGGCACCTGCCTGCTGAGTATCTTATCACTGCCTGGAGGGAACCCTGAACTCTGGGAAGGGGTGCTGCTTACTTTCTGGGGTCCCTGTGCAAGTGGGCCCATCCAGAAAGACGGTCAGAACAAAGAGCCAACACTTTTTGCCTCACTTCCCATCTATTCTAGGCCAAGACCTTGCTTTTTATGAACAAAAGGTGCATTTCATGTTTTCTTAAAGGAAAAAAATCTATCTTCCCTTGCCTCTCCCCAAATAAGAAAGTGTCTTCCATTACAGAGCCAATGGAATCAAAACCAGCAATCAAAGAAATAAGTTTCTAAACCAAAAGTAAAATAAAACAAACAAAACCCCAAAATCTGCAGCTGAAAAATGCTAAGTATCAGACAAACTAATTGGGAAAAAAGATCAACAGTTGAGCTAACTAATACATTTTTTAATTTCAAGGATCAAGGGGAAAAAAAATCTTATGAGTATCCGGGGAGAAAAAAAACCACTGTCTTAAGTTAAAGGACAAACTCAGACTGACCACAGACTACTCTTCAGCAATAATTAACAGAAAACAATAGGCCATATCAACAAGGCTTTAAGGAAAAATGACTCTACATACAGCCATCTACAAAGTAGTCAGCTGTGTAGGAGAAAAAGAAATCTTCGACTTACATGACTCACAAAGTACACACCCAGGAACCACAGGCTTTGCCAAAGAAGTCCAAGAAATGCCTTCCAGTTCACGCCCCTCCTGAGAAACGGGACCCCATGCCCCTGCCCTGGGTGGGCCACATGAATCAAGCAAACCGCCTTGCCACCCAAGCCGGAGCTGACTGCAGCAGGAAGCAGTCTCTACCGTAAGAGGACAGGCATCTTAGTGCAGAGGTGCTCCAGAGGTACCTTCCCTACGCATGGTAGCAAATGGCCCAGTCAAATCCTTATTTTGGGAAGTGTAAATGCCTTCCCTAATTTTGTGGGATTAATGGGAACTTAGGTATATTGATCACCACCAAGTATAATTGTGGTGGTTATACTGGTTGAGACAGATAACTCTTGATAATGCTAAGATGTTTCCTAGTAAAATGGAAGTAATATATTATCAAAGGTTTTTCAGCATTCATTAAGGCAACATGTAGTCTTTTTTAAAGGGTCTCACAGTAACCCTATGTTATGTTGTAATATTGTAATAAATTCTTGGGACTAATCCCTTCCTCTATGGAATGAACCCTATTTGCTGGCAGTGTATATCTTTCTGTGGGCTTTTTTTTTTTTTATTAAGATTTTTAAGATTCATAAGATTGGTCTATGGATTTTCTTTTCATGCCATCTCTGTTGGGAGTATTCAGATTCTGCTACTTTCTAGGTGGATCTAAACCCATCAGGTTTCATATTCAGGAACAGTGTAAATGATATGGAGATTTTCCAACTCTTGTCAATTAGAGGAACACCTACAAGGTTTTTCTTTTTTTTCTTTTCAGATTTAATAATTTTATTTCTATTCTTTCCTTGATTGTCAAGCTATTCAGCTTTTCTATTTCTTGGAATGAGTTTTGGTCATTTTCCCCCAGGAAGCCATCCATTTCTTGGAGAATCTCTAATTCACTCTGATGCAATTGTTCATGCTTTTTGCCTTTAAATTTTTAATATTCTGTATATCTATCAATTACTGTATTTTTATTTATATTTTTTTCTCTATTTTTTATTAAAATTTCTAAAACTTGTCTGTGTTTTTAAGAACCAGTTCTGATAATCATTTATAAATTTCAGTGTTTTCCTTTTTAAACTTTATTTCTTTAATTTTTTTTTAAGATTTATTTTAATCCACCAATCCTCCTTCCTTTTTTTAATGTTTATTGCCTCTATTTGTTTGGATTCTTTTTCTGGAACACCTACTAATCAAGAAGTGAATCTCTGTATTGCTTACAGCTGCCATCTTCTTTGATTTTTTTTTTTAACATCTTTGTCCTTTTCCTCTGCATTCTGAGAACATCTAATACTTGTCTTCTATGTCACTTAATTGCTTTTTTATAGTATCATATCTCTTTCTTGATTGCTATATGGATTTTTATTTTAGCTACCATATTTTTTTCAATTCTATGCATCCTTTTATTTTCTTACCCCCTTCCCTCCCCATAACAGCCCAGTCCATATAATAGAAGCAAATATCCTCTTGTTTTTTGTTAGGAATTGATATTTTATTTTTTATGTTTTGTTTTGTTTTTTTCAGTTTCTTGTAAGACATGTATATCAGAGGAAAGTGAATTTGCTGAGTCATAGTACATTACCATGTTTCTCTTGTGCTACAGAATTTTTCCATAAAGCCTATATTGATTTATCTATGTTCTCATCTTGATGAAGGAGATATATATAAGTCCAGTATTGAAGCATTGTCAGGAAAGAATTGCTCCAGGACTGGACAGTGATTGAGTGAGGGGCTAGTGGAAGAGGGTGCCCTCCCAACTCATTCCCATTCCCAGATTCAGATCCTAAGGAGAAAAAAATTGCAACAGGTTATGAAGTCAGATATTAAATGACCTAGAAAGAGGGAGGACCACCTCTCACTGTGGGATCTCTTAAACCTATAGCAATCGAAGACAGAACAGAGCCTCCTGCAGTGCTCTCGTGGCCCCACAGTGTTTTAGAGCCAGAAGGAGACTAAAGCTCAGAGAATCAAGCAATCTCCCCAGCTGTGGAATCATCTGTACTTGGCTCCAGTGCCCTGACATCCCAACTCAGGCCACCACATACAGTCACACAGGTTGTACACTGCACAACTCCCAAGCTCCATTCCCGTGGCTTACAATGTAAATGGCACCCCTAGAGCTAGGCACTGTGACAGTCTTGATTTAGGAATCAGTTTTTTAACTCTCCATTGAATTTTCTCTGGGGTCAGTTGTTCTGCTTGTCATCTTTGGTCTTCTCGTTTTTTGCTGCTCATTCACTTCATGAGTCTGGTGATCCCTGGTTATCCATTCACATTTCTGAATAAAGGCCTAGGCTGATTAATGGAGAAAGATGGGTGTACGTTTGCTCTGCCTTTACTAGCTTTTCCCCTGAATGAAAGGGGTGAGCATGATTTGTGTCTGTAGGTGGAGTGTGTTGACCAGAAGGCATCTCTTCAGGGTATGAGAATGGGGCACAGGCAGGTTGTACCATCCCCAATGGCAACTGACCCCAGTGCCCATAGAAAGAAGACTGTATTCTGGATTGCAATAGCCCATTTTGTGGGTCCTGGCCCCTTCAATAAGAATTTCTTGATTTCTTTATGAAAAATTCCTCTCTTAAGCCTTGGATAAAAAGGACCAAGTTATGGGTTAAATTGTGTCCCCAAAACACTATGTTCAAGTCCTAACCTCCTGGCCCATGATTGTAACCATATTTGGAAATAAGGTCTTTGAAGATGTAATTAATTGAAAGAAGGCCAAAATGGATTAAGGTGGGCTCTAATTCAGTATGACTGGTGTCCTTATAAGAAGAGGGAAATTTGGACACAGGGTCAGACAGACACAGGGGAGAATGCCACGTGATGATGGAGGCAGAATTTGAAGTGCTGCAGCTGTAAGCCAAGTAATGCCAAGGATTACTGGCAAACTACCAGTAGCTAGGAAGAGGCAAGGAAGGATTCTGCCCTATTTGTTTCAGAGGGAGCACGACCCTGCTGACATCTTAATTCTGGACTTTTAGCCCACAATACATTTCTGTTTTCAGCCACCCAGTTTGTTGTGCTTTGTTATGGCAGCCCTAGGAAACTAAGACACCCACTGCTCAGGGGTCTGGAGGGAAAGGAAGAGTTTGAGAAACTGAATGATGCAGCCATGTCTGTTCGTTTTCTCTAGTTTGGCCACTCCTCCCACTTCCATTCTGCATTTCTCCATACGGTTACTCTGGGGAGGTAGGAAGCCTCTCCCCACTCCTAATAAAAACCTGCTCCCATCTCCACTGCTGCAGGTGAGCCCTGGCACCCTCAACTCTGCCTTGCCCAAGTTTAAAACCAATCTACCTTCTATGTTCTAGAAACTCTTCAAAATATTTGAATTTCTAATGTTCCACATTCATTCTCACCTTTTAATTAATTCGTGTTGATACTATTTTTATTGTAGTAACATATATATAAAACAGAAATTTTACCACTTTGACCATTTTTAAGTATATAATTCAATGGCATTCATTGCTTTTACAATGTTATAAAACAACCCCACTTTTCATTATCCCAAACAGAAACTCTGTACCCATTAAGCAATAACTCCCTATTCCCCCTCATGCCAGCCCCTGGTAACCTCTAATTTACTTTCTGTCTCTATGAACTTATTTATTCTAGATATTTTATATAAATGAAATCATACAAATCTGTCCTTTTGCATCTGGCTTATTTCACTTATAATGTTCTCAAGGTTCATCCATTTTGTATACATATCAGGAATTTCATGTATTTTTTTATGACCAATAAATATTCCATCGTATAGATAGACAACTTTTTGTTTGTTCACTCATCCGTGGCTGGACACTTGGGTTGCTTTCACCTTGTAGCTATTGTGAATAACGCTGCTATGAGCATTGTTGAACAAGAACCTGCTTATGTCCCTGCTTTCAATTCTTTGAAGTAAAAATCTAAGAGTGGGGTTGCTGGGTTATATGGTAATTCTATACTTAGCTTTCTGAGGAACTGCCAAGCTGTCTTTCACAGTGGCTGCACCATTTTATGTTCCCACCAGCAGTACCTAACAGTTCCAATTTCTCCAAATCCTCCCCAATACTTATTTTCCTTTAAATATATATATATGATAGCCATCTTAGAATGTTAAGCAACTTAGAATGTTAAGAATATTTACGGTTCTTTCTGTATTATTTTAAAGTAATATATGTTATATGTCTTAAAAGGGTGTTAGGAAAAGATAGTTGTCAGAACAGTGGTCTAAAACTCTGTCCCATGAAGACCCGAGGTTTGGCAGAGATGACTCGAGAATAAAGGAGGAGGAGGAGGAATAGGCTCCCAGAGTCCCTGCCCTACTTTAGAAAGAGTACTGTCACTTTTATCTACTTTATGTTTTCAGTGTTGTCTGTAAAATCTCATCTGGGAAATGAGCACTACAGCTTAAAAAAACTGTTTGAAATCCAATGTATTAGAGGCTTTATAATTGGTTCATTTGGAATGTTGCTATTTATAAATAAGCTTTGGTGTTTATTTAATAGTCACTAAAGAGTTGACTGATTTTAACAATAAGAATTTATTTTATTTTATTAATTCTATCTCTTGCAGTTTGTCCTCCTTGGCTTGCAGCACAGATTTCTACTGCCACCTAGTGGCAACATGTGTCTATTGCAGGGGGCAATTTCTAAATCCAGCTGGTATCTGCTGAAATTGCAAAACAAACAAAAAACTCACAAAACCACAAAGATTTGTAGAGAGTTTCATACTTATGGGCACTTTTACATCCATTATCTCATATGATCCTCCCCAGCCCTGTCAAGTGAGTGTTCTTATTCTTCCACATTTTCAGCAGAGGGAAAACCAGCTTAAAATCTAAATAACTTACTTTAGGTAATAGCTAGAAAATTATGAGACTGGGACTCAACCCCAAACTCGTAGCACTATAAAAGAGTAGTAGCTTTGTGACAATTTAAAGAGGTCTTAAACCCAGAGAGATTTTTGGGCTGGCAGTACAAATTGCCATCAGAATAGAGGTGATATTTGAAGTCACTGGTTAATCAAAATTGAGAGCCATGGAAATGGCACGATGGGATTCCAATTATCAAACCAAAACCATATGATTTGGGGGGTGGCACATAAGAGAAAGGTAAATGTTTACCAGGAACTCAGAGGTGGCAGTCCCAAATAGCAATCTGAAGATTAGAAACCATTGTCTATTGCCTGAAAATACATAAAAATACATAAAATACAGTCCAGATAACACCTAAAGTTTAGGTCCCTGCTTTTTATGAGAAATATAGTTGTGACAGGGAAAAATAATAAAGCATGATACAGCCTCTTTCCCTCCTTACTTCTCACTTTTTAAAAAAATATTCATACTTGCTCAATTAACCAGTTGGTCACTAGACATTTGTATGAATTGTGGAGTAATCAACAAAAGAGATAATATAGGAAGAGAGAGAAGATACCAGGATTTAAATCACAGAAGGAGAGAACTAAGGGCAAGAGGAAAAGAATTTATGCAGAAGCAGGGAAGCAGGCCAGAGATGAAGAGAGTCTTTATGGGCTGGGTTTAGAAAGGAATATTTTAGAATTCAGAATGGAAGAGAAATGAGGCTTGTTGCCTTGTATGGGAAATGGATGGTTGAATGGATGGAGAGAGATCAGATAGATGATAGATCGATGACAGATAGAGATAGATGATGATGAGATAGATAGATAGATAGATAGATAGATAGATAGATAGATAATAGACAGAGAGATAGATAGATGTAAGAAAGAAAAGAAAGAGAGAAAGAGGCAGGCAGGAAGGGAGAAAGGAGGGAGGACAGAAAAGAAAGAACGTAGAGGAAGGGAGGAAGAAAGAAACAGAGAATTGGGCACAACCTCTGTGGGGTCATCATCTAGAGACGGGCAGTCCTAGGAACAGAAATTGGAGCACTCAGCAAGTCAGGAATCCAGGCAGATGACAAGAGGTCTGGAAAAGGCCACGGGTCAAAATTCCTGAGAAAGAGCCCGGCTTGCCTGGCAGGGTGGGGCAGGGTGTCACAAAGTCCAGCTTGATTCTGAGGCAAAATCTGTGTCATCCATGTTTTTCCTACCAAGATAGCAACCAGATCCTGAGCATGGGATCCAGAAAGAAAGTGCCATATTCCACTGGGTAAAGGAGAGAAAGGAGAAGGTGGGGAAATAATTCCGAAAGACTCAGGTGCAGTTGAGAGAACTCTTTTTCAAAGTCCGGCTCTGGCATTTCCTACTTAGTGACCACGGAAAATTCCTCCCCTCGCTGGGCCCCCACGCCATCCTCTGGAGGACAAGTGGATGAGGCTGGGTGATCTCTGAGGGCTCTTCCAGCTGGCTCCGACCTCTCATCAGTGCCTCCAGTGGGACTGAGAAAAGCAAGTCCTCCTTTACTGCTGTGGCTGTTGTCAGGGAAGTCCCACCTCCAACCCCCAACCCAGCCGGCAGCCTTCATCATCACCTTGCCCTTCACGTGGCCCTTTTTGTCTCCAGCCACACTCTCTACACCAACCTCCAACCACACGGTACCCTTCAGAGTGCCTTTTTCTCAGCCAGGCTCCCTCCTCCAGCCACACAGAACCCCACTTGTCAAAAGCCTGCTCATCCTTTATGCTTCTCAACAAATTCTAGGACAGGAAGGTGGCAGTTCCTCCCTTCCCAATGCTACCTTCTCTGATTCCTCAGAATCCTAGAATTTTGGAGCAGGATGGGGTTAAGATAATTAACAATCGTCTTCCAGTTTAGATTGTAATCTCTGTGAGGGCTCAATACATATTTATTAATCAGTTTGTTACATTATTTATTCAATTAAATAATTAATAAATAAATGGATATATGACACAAACAAATCCAAACACGTCTCATCATGTGCACTGCTATGACCTTCATCTGTCACCTGGATTTTTGTAATATCTCTCAACTGGTCCCTTTATATTTGCCTCGCCTTCCACTTTTCCTCCTTTTAAAATGGAAATAGTATTTATCACTCTTCTGCTGGGAGCTCGCCAGAGGAAAAGTCAACGGCTGTAAAATGACCTACAAAGCTTTATAAGATCAAGTCCCCATTACTCTCTGATCTCATCTCCTACCACCCTGTGCCCCACTCACTCTACTCCAGCCACAGTGGCCTCCACACTCTTCTAAACACATGCCCTGAACACCAGCTCTTCTGGAACTTTGCCCCAGATACCTGCCTGGCTCACCCCCTCACAGCCTTAAGTCTTTGCTCCTCTGCCACTTCCCTGACCACCAAATTTAAAATTTGCAACTCCTCCTTCTCCTAAAATTTCCTATCATCCTTTCCTGCTTTACTCCTTCCACAGTACTTGTCACTTTACAATATAGTTTTATGTACTTTATATCTGTCCCAATATAATGGAAGTTCCATGAGGGAAAGAGGTTTGGGGTCAGTTTTGTTCACTGCTATTATAGTTGGGCACTCGATAAATATTTGTTGAATGAAATTCCTGTGTCCCAAGTAGTTCAATTCCAGCATGGCATCTTATTCAAATAAACCAGTTCAGCAGTCAAAATTAATGTGGTCCTTTTCTCATGCCCTTAAAGAACAGTAAGAATATCCCAATCAAAACCTGAGCAACATCTTCAAATCTTCTTTCTGTCCCTCTATAATTCTTAGACTCCAGCGGTGGCTTCCTCTAAACCATGTGCTTCTAAGTCTCTCCCTGACACTCCCCCAGGGGTCCTGTCTATGTGGGTCTTCCTTTTCCTTTGCCATGGGCCATTCCATCCACATCCTCACCAGAAGTCACCACCAGAGCTTCTGCTTCCACCACCACCAGCCACCACTAGGAGGGTTGGAGAGTCCCCTTCACTCTCAACGGAGGGGAGTGGGCAGAGCCTTCCAAGAAACGACGTTCTCTCACTCTGAGTGCTTTTCCCAAGGATATCGTAATAAATAATTCTTTTGGTTATAACTTTGTCCATTTTCAACAACTGCAACCTTAGTGTACAAATAAGGCACAAGTCCCAATATTTTCCCAAGAAGTCACTATGTGTATTTGTTAGTTGAGGTGCTTGTACTGTTATGGTTAACTTATCCATGACCAGTCAGGTAAAGTTTAGAGACTACCTGTAGCCATTTGGCAATTTGATGTAATTATGAATTCCAAAAATATAATTGGATTATGCTTGTAAACTGATCTGTTAATCTGGGCATGATTAAGTTATGATTAGGGCATTAACTAGGCCACGTCAGTAGGGCATTGAGCCCCACCCCTTGGTGGGTGGAGGAATCAAATATAAAAGGCAAGGCAAAGGACAGAGGGAGCAGTTTTTGAGTTGCAGTTTTTGATGTTGGAGTTTTGATGTTGGAGAGAAGGCCCCAGGAGAAGAGAAGCGAGCCGTTTGCCTGATAGTCTGCAGCTGACCTTGTGGTGGAACCAGAGGAGCTAAACTCGGAGAGAAACAAAGCCCCGGGAAGAGAGGAACCCAAGAAGCCTGAACCTTGGCAAACGTCGGCAGCTGTCTTGTTCCAACACGTGGCAATGGACTTTGGTGAGGGAAGAAACTTATGCTTTATGGCCTGGTAACTGTGGACTTCTACCCCAGATAAATACC
>JAQZBX010046160.1:0-20854 GCA_029593785.1 Cabassous unicinctus | reverse complement strand
AGATTTATTTATTTATTTATTTATCCCCCCCTTGCTGCTTGTGCTTGCTGTGTCTATTCGCTGTGTGTCTTCTCCGTGTCTGCTTATCTTCCCCTCGCTGTGAGGTCCCGCTGCATCAGCCCCTCGCGCCGCGAGGGCCGGCCTGCCCTCACAAGGAGGCCCCGGGAAGCGAACCCGGGGCCTCACACATGGTAAACGGGGGCTCTATCGGTTGAGCCACACCCGCTTCCTGTTGTGAGGGCTTGCTGCATCAGCCCACTAGGCCGCGCGGGCTGGCCTGCCCTCACAAGGAGGCTCCGGGAAGCGAACCCGGGGCCTCCCATATGGTAAATGGGGGCTCTATCGACTGAGCCACTCCCTCTTCCCATCCAGACAGTCTTCTACCTAAGACTTCTGACTACAATTACATTGAATTAGGTTCCAACTACAAAGTTAGAGGAAAGTGTGCACACAAGACCACCCTCACTTCTGACACAAATTGCAAGTTCAGGGATTTCTGAAAACCAATCTCAGGTTCAATAATTCACTGGAAGGATTCACAGAACTCACTGGAAGTAATTATACACATGATTTATTACTGAGAAAGTATGGTTAAATTAGCCAAAAGAAGAGAAGCATGGGGCAGAATCAGAAGAGGTCCTATGCAGAAATTTTGGTGTGGTCTCCTTGTGGAGTTGAGCACAGCTTTACTTTCTCCTGGTCACAATGTATGATTATATTCAGAGTATTGCCAACCTGGGAAGCTCAACTGAACGCCTGATGTTGGTGCTTGATCACATACTGCCTGTGTCATTGACCCTTAGTCTCCAGCCCCTCCTGGAAGTCAGGCCAATACCTTTCATATCCAGTTTCTCCAGAGGTTGGAACAGATATGAACCGTGGCCTAAAGCCTCTATCACAAATCACATTTTTAGATTATCTGGTGGCCACAGTCCTCAGGCAAACAAAGGCACTCCTATCAGACAGGACATCTAGGAGATATCACCTCCCAGTAGCCAAAGGCAAAGGATAGAATTCTCTTTGGGAAAGGTTGATCTTTTTACTACACAGATGCCATTCATTTTTTCCCCCATAAAATGAGCCAGTTTATCCAAGATTACCTACTAAATAATCTATCTTTCTTTCATTGATATTTGGTGCCATCTTTATTATAAATTAATTTCTTTTATATACATGATCTGCTCCCATTTTAAGCTACACTGATTTATTCACCCTCTTTTTTTTTGCCAATACCATACCACCTTTATTATTACATAGCTTTGTGATATGACTTAGCATCCAGTAAATTGAGATCCTTCTCTTTACTCACCTTTTAAAGATTTGGTCAGCCCCCCCATGAATCAATACATCCCAGGATAAATATTATAAAGGAATTTCTTTGGGATTGCATTGAATTTATGGGCTAATTTGGGGAGTATTAAAATCTTTATATAATATTAACTTGTCCCTTCCTTTAGTATGTAACGTCTCTAAATTTATTCAGATCGTGTTCTATATTTTTCATTAAAGTTTTAAAGTTCACTCCATAGAGGATATGTGTTTTCTTACTTATGTTAATTTACAGATGCTTTATGATTCTTGTTATTTTTGTGATTAGTATTTATTTACAATTTTGCTTTCTTGTTGGTTAATACTTTTGCAGAGAAATGCTATTTTTTGAGGTTGCACTTGAATTTATTTTGATAAGTTTTGATGATTAGAGGTTCCCCCTCCCCTCATAGATGAATATATCATATATCAATAATAATATATATCCCTCCCTGTGATGGTTAATTTTATGTGTTAACTGGATGGTATCCAGTTGTTTGGTCAAACACTGGCCTAGTTACTGCTATAGAGGTATTTCATAGATGGGATTAGCATCTATAATAAGTTGACTTTAAGTAAATGAGAGTACCCTCAATAATTTGGGGGTCTTAAGAGTGAAAACTGAGGGTTTCAGGGATCAAAAGGAATTCTGCCTCAAGACTATATCTGCCAATCCTCCCTGAATTTCCAGCCTAAGGAATTTGGATCTAAGACTTCAATGTCATTCTCACTGGAATTTCCAGCCTCTGGCTTACCCTATGAATTAGGACTTGTCAGCCCCACAATCATGTGACCAATAAATCTGTTTATGTATGTATGATATATAAATCCTGTTGGTTCTATTTCTCTGGGTAATCCTGACTGATATACTTGCCTTCCAATCTTTTACTTGTAGCTTCCTTTTCTTTCCTTTAGTGTTGGACAGGACCTCCAGTACTCTGCTTAATAGTAATATTGAGGGGGATGGATGTGGCTCATATGGTTGGGTGTCCGTCTCCCATATGGAGGGACCTGGGTTTGATCCCTGGGACCTCCCCATAAAAAAAATAATAATAAAAATAAAAAATAAATAAAAAAATAGTAATATTGATACTAGGCATCCTTGTCTTGTTCCTGAACTTAAAGGAATGCAAATTAATTTTACCCATAATGCTTGTGTTTGCATTTGATTTATAAGCTTTACCAAGTTAGAGATATTTCTTTCTATTTATAGTAAGCTAAGATTATTTTAAATCAAAAATCACTGTTAAATTCAAGTTTTTTCTTCAATTGAGGTACTCGTGGGTTTATTTTCATTTAGTCTATTAATGTGATAAATTATATTTATTGATTCTTGTTTAAACAGATTTATTGGGATATAATTCACATACCACACAACTTACCCATTTAAAGTAAATAGTTCAATGGCTTTTAGTCTATTCAAAGTCATTATAGATTCTTTTCATGTTAAATATCCTGGCCCTTCTCAGAAAAAACTTTGCTTAAACAATTTATTTTTTATTTTAATGAACGTTTCACTCAATTATAATTTATATATAGAAAAGTATAAAACTTAAAATAATCACAAATGAAACCCACTTCTGTATCCATCACTCAGATAATGAGTAGAACACTATTATGACCCCAGAAGTCCTTGCTTGCTTCTTGCCACTTCTCTCTCCATAAGGGAAACTGCTATCCTGAATAAAGATTAGTTTTGCCTATTTTTTTCTTTATATAACTGGAATCCTGTAGTATATTTTGGTAGTCCAGCTTCTTATTTGACCCTTATGTTTTGAGATTGATTCATTTGTATGTAATAATAGCTCTTTCATTCTCATTCCTGTCAAATTATATCTGCATGAAATTACATTAATTAAGTTACTCATTCAACTGTAGAAGAAAATTTGGGTTGTTTTCAATTTTTAGCTATTAAAATGGTGCTGTTGTGAACATTCTTGTCAATGTCCTTCGGTGACTATATGTATATCTTTTTGTAGGGGCTGTGCTAGGAGGGGAATTGCTGAGTTAGAAGATATGCATATGTTCAGCACTAGTAGATTCTGTCAAATAGTTTTCTATTATTTGTTATTTTATAATACAGCTTGAGTCTTTATATTTTTTAAATTTTGGATGTTTGCATCTATATTTAGAAATAAAATGGGCTTGAAATTTTATTTTATTGGTTCATTTTCAAATCAAGATTATTCTAAACTGGCTTATAGTATTAACTGGATAACTTTAGCTCTATTTCTTTTTTCTGAAACAACTTACATCAGATAATTAACTGTTCCTTCAACATTGAGTAGAACTTACCTGTAAAGCAATCTGGGCTTTTTGATTATTTTCTATAAGGATGTCTTTGACAACAATTTAAATTTCTCTAAGATTTATTAGTTTATTCAATTTTAAAATATTTTCTTATGACAATTTTGATACATTGTACTTTTCCAGGAATATATGCATTTCATCTTGGTTTCAAAGTTATTTACTTATAGTTTTTCATAATATTCCTTTTGTGCAGTGTATAGACACGATTTTGCCTGTAGTTATGTCCCTATTTTCATCACTTTTTTTTAATCTCCTCTATTGTTTCCTTGATAATGGTTTGCAGAGGCAAAAGAACCAGCTTTTGATGTTGTAAGTTCTGTATTGTTATTATTCTTTTGTTAAGCTTGTTCTTTATTTCAATGATTTATGTCTTTATTTATTGTTCCTTTACTGATTTTCAATGCACTCTATTTATCTTTTTTCCAACTTCTTGAATTAAGTTCTTCTCTCTCTTATTGTTAACATTTCTTTTTTCCTGCTTAACATGTTTAAATATCTAAATGTCCCGCTAAACTATGTATTAGATTGGTCTCATGTATTTTGTTAAGTATTGTTTATATTGATAGCAGAACTAAGTACTTCTTAACTGTTTATGATTTCTTTTTTTAAAAGGATTATTTAATAATACATTATTTAGTTGCCAGAAATGAGATTTTAAGCTATTCTTTTATGTTCTAATTTTTATTTATTTATGGTGACAAATATAACCTGTAGTTACTTATCTTTGACATTCATCAAGGTTCTCAATATATCCTAATACATAGTCTATTCTGAAAATCTTTTGCAGGTGCTTAAAAAATTCATATTATCTCTCTGTTGGATGTAGTGTGTTATGGTATTGCATTTTTTTTACCCATTAGCTAACTTCAACAGTTATTACTTCAGAAGAGTTTCATCTATTCTTTCTTTCTTTGGATTTTTTTAAATTCCAAAATTCATGTCCTTGCAACTTTAATATGTATCTCTTAACTAATAAGGATTTTTTAAAACATAATCATCATGCCTCATATTATTTAACCCCAAAATTCTTTAAACCCAAAATGTTTTGTCAGATATTAAGATTGTTACTCCCATTTTCTTTTGGCTCATATTTACTCAGTATCTTTTTTTTACCCCCTTTTTGTCTTCCATTTTTCTGTATCTTTTTGTTTTCATTCTATTTCTTGTGGGTGATATATGGTTGAAATTTTAAAAAAATCCAATCTGAAGTCTTTCTTTTAATTGATGAGTTAAGCTCTTTTCACTTATTGTATCATATTAGACCATTTTTCTGTCATCTTCTTTCATATTTTATAATTATAAGACACCTGATTATTTCTTTTCGTTCTCCTCTCTTAATTTCTATTGGATAGCAATAATTTTCATCTGATAGGTTTGAATGACATTAATTCAATTTTTGTCCTTAAGACATATACTCTTATTTATTCACTGTTTCTTACACTTAATAATTTCTTATGTTTATTAGCATCTATATTTCCATATCAGTAAGACAAGAATTGAGCCTACTTTTATTTTGCATGGCCCCTATTCTCCTCACTCTAACATTGACGTTTTCTTCTAAGGCTTTTCTAGAGTTGATTGGAGGGATGAACTAAAATTGATCCAATGTTCCATCTTGGCAGGAGATGCCATAAACCACTTCACCATGTTAGTCACTTGCTTGGTAAGATTAGAAAGCAAAGAAGAATTGTCTAAATGTGTGCCATATGGAAATCTTTTTAGATTCCATATATTTAGATTTATATATTTTATTAATTAAATTATTTATATACGTGGTAGTTAAAATGCTGCTATATAAGTATATTCGTGGCTATTTTAAATGAATAGAAAATGTCTAAAGAGAGGCTTTTTTGTTTGAGTTGTTTTGTTTTGTTTTTGTATAATCCCAAAGAAAGCAAATAGTTCCTTATTTTGCTAATGGCTAGGAATGTTTGCTTTACAGGAACAAGGAGCTTGAAGATCTAGCCCTCATCCTCTTCAGGTTCAAATTAAAATCAAAACTCTCATATATCAGTATTTCTCTTTTTAAAGGACATAATTAATCTCAAGTAATGCAAGAAATGCATCTTAACATTTCTATCTAAATCAGTAACAGTTATGAATTTTATTCTTTAGCTATTTCACAGATAAAATGTATAAATGTAATCAATATATCTGATTCAACTACATTTTTGAGACCATATAAACAAGGGCAAAACTGGAAAATAAATCAGCTTTTTTATTTTGGTTTGATCTCATTTAGCACTGCCCTTTAAGGTCTAATAGAATGTTGTTCATGAAGACTTTAAGATTTATGCATGCTTTAATGTAAATTGAATAGGGAAATACTATGGCAAAGATAAAATAATTTAAAATATTTTAACTGAAGAAAATCTGTCAGTAAGCTGTCTATATTTGACTGTGCCTTGAATTTAAATCTTCAAAATTTTCGTCAAAGACCTCTTCAAAGTCCCTGTTCTTAAACAAACTATCCATTTCAAATTATATGGACCTCCTTTTTTATCCATTTGAAACTGTAGTTTACAGCTCTGAGTCCACCTGAATCAAAGGGAAAAAACAACTACCTGAGTTGTAATTGTTTTGTTTAAAACAGATGAACATTCAAAATGAAAATAGACCTTCATCAATTTACCAATTTGATTTAAAAAGAAGCACATGGGGTAGGAATTTTAGAAAATGCTTCCATTTGGTGGAATTTTTTCTTACTAGTTCTTTAAATAATTAATCGTAATAGTTTTGAAGAAAACTCTTTTGTTGTTTTACAACAAATGTTTAACAGTCTTTTTTAGTTGCTAATGACTGTACTAGATATTAAGAATAGAAATGTAATCCTCAAGAAATTTAGTTTTCAAAGGAAGAAATAAGGAAAATTTATAAAAATTTAAGCTGTTTGGTACCTTAAAGACATCTTATTGAGACACAGATGAATTAATAATGATTTACATGAGGATATATACTGATGTCGGTAGGCACCAAGTTGAACACCCAGTTCTGATTATTTATACTAAATGGGAATATTACATTGCTTCTGTCATCTCTATGCCAGTGATACAAAATAACTTCAGATTTCATTTCTCTTGAGCACCAAGTCCATATGTCAAACTGCCTACCAGAACCTCCTCAAATCATCTCAAACTCATAGTGTCCAATGCTGAACCCATAATCTCCCCATCCCAACAAGTTTTCTCCCACTGTATATCCTATTTTTTTTAAATGGCACTGTCATCCACTCAGTTGCACAAGAGGGAAATCAGTGTGTCATTTTTGACCCTTTTTGCTCATTTCTCACATCTGAAAGTGATGAAAATCTCATTTGCCATTTGCCTGCTTAAAATACCTCAATGTTGCCCCCAGACTATAGAATTAAATTCTTAGCTGAATCATCAAATGCCTATAATTTGAGTCCTCTATTCTTCTACAGGTTCCTATACTTTGTACACATGAATAAAGTGTGGTAATTCTCACTTTTCACTTTGCTATAGCCAGTTAAACCTAGGACTACAGCCAAATGTTTCAAAAGACTAACTACAACAACACAACCACAAGATATGAAGTTTTTCTTTATATGTTTTTCAATAGCAAAAATGACCTGTAAGAAAGTGCTACAATTACTACAGAATTCAATAATTAGAGACAATTGCCCAAGAGTAATTTGTTTCAACATATTAAAAGATTAGAGGGATATGGCCCATTAAATAAGCCTTTTCCTGATTCTAAATGATAACTTGCCATGTGGTAAATTGCCTTCATTTTCTCCTTGTCCAGGTTTAGGTACTTTAATACTCTCTGAATATGTTACTTTTATTCATAAGATACATATTTAAATATACCTGTCACTAACAGGACCCAATTAATTTGGGAATTTCCAAAGGGCAAACATGTGGGGTAAATTTTAGTCTACCTCTGTATATGAAAAAACTTTCATAGAAAACTAAAATTGTTAATTACATTGTAATACAATCCTTCCTAAGAAAATAATAATCTGGAGGAACATTTGAAGAGATTTCACAAGATAGACCTATTTTTCTTCACTCTTCAGGTTACTCAAGGGTCATGATTTGATATATATATGATATGTAAGCCCCAAAGAAGAAACCCTGTATTTTAAACAACTGTGAAAAGTGTTCCATCCAAGAAAGGCCAGCTCAGCTGTTTGGAGTCTCTTGGCATTTTAAGCACATAATTGGATACCTAGATGCCTCGGGCATTTCCATAAGAATAAGGTGTTGCTTTGAGGACTAGACATTCATTATTTCAGGGTCCCTGAGGCCAACCAAAGTCCTAGCTGGCACGTTTTCTAAATAATCAAGGTATCCAAGAAGGTCCACATTTCAGTAACAAACTGGAGACTGCATCTACTACATGATGACTGAATATTTCTATTTGATATTATTTTCTCTCCATCTCTCTTTAGCATTTACTATGGAATAATTTGCTCATTTATTGTGATTTAGATCCTTAATCTACTCTTAAACAGGGAAATATTTCAAGCACAAAGAATGATGTAGAAAGTAATATATCAATGATGTAATCCAATGCCCAACTTTGACATTTTACTATATAGGGTTTAGATGTATTTTTTAAAGAAATAAAACCTTACTAAAACAGTTGAAGCCCCTGTGTGCTTATCTTCTCCCTTGCTTCTTAGAGGAATATCTATTTTGAATTTGGTACTTAACTTTTTCAGAAATGATTTTTACATGTTTACTCATGCATTCATAAGCAGTATCATTTCCTTCTTTAAACTTGATATATCCAATAAAATTCTGTTTGCATTCCTCCACTCCTTGCTTTTTCTCCTTCAACATTATGTTTCTGAGCATTTTCTATGTTGATGCATGGAGCTATTTTTTTTTCATTTAAATTTCCATATCCATTTAGTAACTATATTTAAATTTACATATTCTCCTTTTGTTGAACGTGTAGATTGTTTTCTTTTTTCTGTTATAATTAATTCTGCAATAAATATTTTTGAAAAATGTCTGTTTTTGCAAAAGTGAGTAAGTGTCTCCAGGGTACATATTTAATTGTGAAAAACTGATTCTTCAGTTATGTGCATTTTTAACTTCATTGGATATTGCCAAATCACCTTCTAAGATGTATGTTTGTACTAATATATAGACACAATAAAAATGTATGAGCTTCTGTAATAAACACTTGAGTCATCTATAGCTTCATCTTCCTGCACTAACGTTTCCTGGACAAGAACTCATGTTAATGCAGACAGCAAGTCCTATGATTGTAAATGCTTTGATCTCAATTTACATATTACATTCTTGTTTCTTTGGTCTTGAGAATCACTCATGTGTCTTTCCATATTCAAATAAATATATCTGGAGTTTTCTTAATTATTAATCTGTATTGTATTTACAGTAATGACTTGGACATGACCTGGGACCTAAGAGTGCCTCATATAAAATTATTTGTCCTTTTAAAATTTATGCATTACCATGAAGCTTCATGTTTGAAGCTTATCAGAGCATCCAGAAAACTTGACATGTCTCTATAGAATGTATCTACATGTAGTCTTACTACTATTTACTAAATTACTAGATTTGTGGGGATATTATTTATCTGCCAATGAAAAATATCCATAATTTCTCTAACAAGCTGGCAAGAACTATAATTTTTTTTGGTAAAAGAAATTCAAAAAATGTCTTTATAAAGCAAGAAACAAATGAAAAACCTCACCTTATTCCTTCAATAAATTATATTCATATGCATAGAGCAGCACAGAGGTGAGTATTTTAAAGTTCCACTTATAGGATGGTAACTGGAAACCTTAAAAGTAGTTATTTGTGATAATATGGTAATCTCAGTCCACCAAAGTCTAAATTAAAATCAAGATAAAGTTTGACTATATGATTATATTAAATGGAGAGACACACTTCTTTTCTTTTATAGATGAAATTAATTATTACATATTTAAAATACAAACACATCCACTGGAAATTGTCAGGAAATATTTTCTTTTGATACTTGATTTAGGTTAATTCCATGTATAAATTTCAGTTACCGTGTTTGGTGTTTGTAAACAAAATTTGCACAGAAACCAACATTCTGTTTACAATCATGAACACTAATATTTGTATTTTATTATAATATGACCAAAATATACATTTAGTGATTTTCAATTATTTTAGACCACAAGGCTACATTTCTTTTAAAATAGCAAATTTGTAAATGCATTATTGTTTGGTAACCACTTACTTTGAGAATTAAATTACATGATTAACTATGGCTTCTGACAGTTTTTTACCCTTTCCCCAAAAATCATCTACGTAAAACTTTCCATAAATTTTTTATACTACAAAATATTTAAATGAGAGGTATAAGTCATGTGCATGTGACTGTCTTTGCACTATCAATGTGTAGAATCTGGGAAATTTAAATTTTACTTTTTATCCTCAGCACGCATATAACTTGAATTATTTAAATATTGTGGTTACTTCCATGAGAAATAATATTTCTATTAAAAAATTTCATTCATACTTATTTTCTTTAAACTATCCATTCCAAAGAAAGCCAATCAAGTCCAACATGCTGTTCAAGACAAATGTCACATCATTTTAAATGGAGGCTATTTCAGTTTTGATTTCCATTTGTAATTATGATATATATGAAATATATTTTGTATTTAAGTTTTTTGAAAATCAGTGTTTAATAACTACCCTGCTTCAATTTTATTACTTTGTGAACAAAGTATTACATTGTCATTGGAAATTTAATTTTGGTAATGTTGAAGAACAGGCACTGACCACTGTCAACTAATCTTTTAGGTGAGTCTATACAATTCAGCAGGGACAAAACTTAATAGCATATGAAGAATCAAAATATAGACCCCAAACATAAACTTTAAGAGTAAGACCATTTTTCAGCCATTGTATTGTAAATAAGCATTATTTAGCCAACAGACATGATGAGAAGGTGTGAATTATAATTCTTCTACTACTTTTGTGGCTTTAGCCATCTCTTAAGTAATTTGGTTGGTTTTCAGAAATGTTCATTCAATAATGTGAATGCAGTTGTTTTAAGCTCTTCGGGAAAAAATGATTCTACATAAATTAATTAATAAGATTATCCATTTCTAAACAAACTTTTAAAATTTCCAATAAATTTAAAGTAACTGAATGAAGACAGGCATGATTCCATGTAGTATCATAAATAGATGGAATGAAATGCAGGAGAGAACATACAAGGAAGTCAAAGACATATGTATGAAGACAATGGAGACAAATTGAAAACCAAGAATGAACATATATTTTTTTAAGACACTCTCCATGGAGAGCTGATTTGTTGGACATGTGCATTTGAAACTATTAACTAGTGTTCTATAGTCTAATAAAAATAACCTAGAAAACCTTAAAAATTATTTAAATAAAATGTTAAAGTATTCTAATTTAAAACCAAGAACATATACATAATTCAGGGCAGAAAGAATTACAAAGCCTTATGATTAATCTATATTTTAAATCCAAAGATTTGATCTGCTTTTTCCTAATGGAGTTTACTACAGTAACCTTTACAAAATGTCTCATAAATACATGAAAACAACCAATAAAGATCATTTCTGGTGCTAACTTGGATAAAGAGATATTTTTTAATTTGTAATTTTAATTTTGTAATAAATATTGACATTTTGATTACTCTGGTACTGTGCTATTCATCATAATAGTCATTTTCAAATACACATTTTTCTTACACAACCATTTTCTCACTAAATATCCTCATAGAAAAATATTCTTTTTTTCACAGCATATTTAGTTGATTAGACATCTATTAAACAGAAAAGATGGTCTTCATTTTGGAAACCCACTAAAATCATCATTAGACCACTATCACCTGATTGTTGTGAAATTTTAAAAAAGGTTTTAAAAAATGTGCATGAACTAGGGCTGAAAACTAAATGTTACTGGAGAGGTTTCTAAGACAAATTCACAAAATACCACATCTGCACCACTCAGAATCAAAGTGAGATTCTAAATTAGTTATTTTTTGTATGTTAATTGAATGATTAAGTGCAATGTATTAATTTTGTATAAATTTAATAGCCAAAATATTTTAAAGGCAAAAGATATTTGGTCTCTTCTACCAAGATCTATCAAGCATAAACTATGAAAGGGCAGTTCAAATGTTTGCCATATAAGTTGGTTGCTAGGATAACAAAACTCTTGCTCATAGGTAGTACAAATGTGTTGGTTTGTAGTTCATGGCTTTCAGGCATGGGGGCATTACTTTCAAAGTGGAGCCATAGGTGAGCAGCTAACTAAAGCAAGGCTGATTCAGTAATTGCTTACAACAACCTAATCTTGGGAACCTGATTTCTGGCATTATATAGACAAAACCATGAATCAAACAACTTGTTTAACTATTTCATGATTTCATTATGTGAACATAAATGAAAAAATGTATTTTGAATCTGTTCCTATTTTAAATCAATAGGGTTATATAGAGCATTTACCACTATGCCGGGATTCATGGAGCACAGGAGCAAGAAGCAAATGTACAGCTTAATTTTACCTACAAGATGCTTATATTCAAACCATATGGTTAATGATTCCAATCATAATTCCATAAAGTTATAGTTAGTCAACTTATAGAGAGGCAGCTTGTGGAACTGTTTCTTCTTTTCATTCCTGATTCTCTTCTTCATTATTTCAAAGCAAATTTAATAAAACTTTCATTGGTGAGGAAGCATACCATGTGGACACATATATGGATTTAATATATTCACACAATTCCTCTAAGTGTGCTAGGCAATCAAAGGGTTAAGGTATTTAAACATAGTTTAGACACCTTTTATCTTTGCAAATGCATAGTTCTCTCCCACTGATCTAATTTTATCATGATATTTTTAGTTATCATATTTCCACTATATATTAAGTAATTATCATAAACTAATAGTTTGGATCCTAAGCAGCCAGAACATGATCATTCTGACATGTAAAGCATGAAATAAGTTCCCAAATTCTGTGTGAAAAATTAGGATTAGAAAGTAGTCATTAAAAAATGGCTTGGACATTTATATTTTGATGAAAACTAAATTTATTTTCACAAGTTAAACCTGACATTTGAGCTTCATGTAATTTTTCCAAAGCCATCCATGATATGACCATAACTCCCTGATACATAAATATTTGCAAATCTTGAAAAAGTAAAACATGCTCCCACTTACTTGCTATGAGCTTGCAAATGTTCCTGGAACATTTTAACTCCGCAAATCAATAGTTATACATACTCTTGTTACGATGTAATTAGCAGTCTGATCTTGCCATGATGATTCTTATGGTTTACTTTTCAAAAGAGTGATTCCTTAGGTTCACTTTGTTTTTTTTAATTTTTATTTTCTCTTTTGGTTGACTTTGTTTTAATGTAACTTCCTTAAGTTTTCTTATAGTAAAGCATCAACAAATTTTATGGTTATCATATCTAAAGGGAGTACTCAATCATATCTCTCTCTCTATATATGAAATATATATAGAGAGAGATATATATAACAGTGTGATTACTTTGAGCTAGGTAAACAATACAAAAATAAAATGAATGAACGATAGAGAAAATGTCCTGAACCTAGAGTCAGAGTCACAGATATGATAGTGAACATTGTAATAAGCTGCCGTCTAATTGCACAGGGTTCTCACAGACTTTTCTTTCAAGGCATGTCGAATGCATGAGAAACAAGCAATGTCTGTTATTTAGTTTTCAGAAAAGATGCCATGTGAGGAAGTTTTCATTCCACATGAAAAAGGGCGTGAAAAGGCAAAACAGAAGAAGGCTAAGGGTTGTGTGTCTTAAGAAGGAAAAAGGAGTCTTGCTTAAACAGGCAGGGATCACACTGTACATATACAGAAGAAAAGTCAAATGGGAAACATTTGAAAGTGCTATCAAAATATGAAAGATGTTTATGTTACTGTTGTGAACTTTTTTTCTTTACATACGTTAGGCTTATTGTTAAATTACTAAAACAATACTACTTGAGTTACAACATATCGCGTCAGAAGTATTAAGAGTTAGTGTGAAGAAAAGATGTCAAAGAGTTAATTTAACCCTTTCCGTTGTCAAATTTCTGCATTGTTCTGTTAGTCACCAAATATATATCCCCACACCCCACCACTGTCATCTACCTAATTCTACCTCTCTCTGTATGTATATATTGCTTCTTTCCTATTTGTTCAAATATAAGCAAATGATCCAACATTCAGTACAGAATAAAGACAGTAAATGGAAATTATATGCAGAGTACAATAAATCTTTAGAAAAAGAAAGGAAGTGCGTATTGAAATCCCATTGATTGTAAATAAGATTTCTGTACAGCCTTCCCATGATCCTTCAGAAAAATTACTTTTCCTTGGAAGTTTGCTAGCAGTTTGTTATACGCTATATTTTCTTTAACATACGGATTGCAAATTGGCAGTCACTTATGCTCAAATAAAACTCCATGAAATTTCACCTGCTCTATTTGTGATTTTTCTTCCCTTTAAAGGGAGATGAGTTTTCCCCAAAGCCAGAATTTATGGCTGTCTTTCCTTCTGTCCCCTAACAAATCCCATTCACATGTCTTCCCATCAGGATACAGTATCTGTCATATTTTTTTCTTATCTTATTAAAATAATTTTCACATATTTTATTACAATATTTATTAAGCATTTGTCCCCATAGCACTCAGCATATATTCTGAAAACACCTAAGTGAATACCACCTTCTCCTTGTGAACCTGTCATGCTTGACAAATCATAAAGAATCCTGGAAGGAGCATTTATGCCCTTCAGTCAATCATTACCACAGTACACTAAATGCAACCCCTGTGGACTGAAAGAAACAACACACATCTCCAAATTCCTAAACCATGCTCCAATAGTGAATGCCGCACTGGGAAGTTGGTGTTGATAATATGAACTGTCTGAATTTGTGTCTTCCCTCCGATTCCTACCTTAAGGTAGCCAGTTCTAGAATGGAATGATACATGCTCTTAAGAACATAGCACAGCTGCATGGTAAACTCCACGCTTAACAGATATGCAAAGGAAATTAACCACCTTATCACAATACCAAATTTGATGCTTGCTTAGCTCACTTATTTACACGATATGATAAATTCAAAAATTCAAAACATAAAAAAAAATGCTTAGAAATGTAAAGTCCCTATTTTGAGGATAATTCTTATGGTTTGCAATTGCAAGTTTAGTTCTTGGAAAAATGGTTTGCCTTTACTATCTCACATTCACCATTTATAGTCTTATTCAGATTATTGTTCTTGTGCCTTAGCAAAACTCCATGGAAAGCACTGATGAGTTAGTATCAGGGATGTACAACACAGAAGACAGTATTTTTGCAAGTAAAGAATTCTTTTCTTTAAATTAAATAAAAAACTACGTGGCCACAGCTCTAGGAAGCTCATCCAGGTCTCTGTGATGTCTTCGATTTCGCTTCTTCTTCATTTCCTGCATGTGCTTCCACTTTGGGCTGCCCTTGTTTCGCTGTCTCCGCTTTTCCCTGTGCCACATCTGTTCGCAGTACTGGTCGAGGCTGAAGTTTGGGCTGCTAAGGATTTGGATGTAGTCTTTGTATCTCAACCGTGACTCAGCCAACAGATCCTTGACCTGCCCCTCCTCGTGCTCTGCCCTCTGGGTATTTTCCATCTGTTCATTCTCAATGACATTCAAAGTCAGCTTCACTATGGTGTGGATGAAAGTGTGCTCCTGTGCTTTGCAGTAATATATCCCAGAGTCCTTCTTCTGCAAGCTGCGAATCAGTAGCCCATATTCTGTTTTGATGATCCTTTCATCGGGTTTCAACTGCAGAATTGGAAAAATGTAGGTAATAAATTAAAAACAGAAAGGATGAGGAGCAAAAGAATACATGCTACATAGTTTTACTTAAATGAACCTAAAAGATATATTCCCCTTCTCTCTGT
Source organism: Cabassous unicinctus (assembly GCA_029593785.1). NCBI lineage: Eukaryota > Metazoa > Chordata > Mammalia > Cingulata > Chlamyphoridae > Cabassous > Cabassous unicinctus. Next base: position 5,323 of record JAQZBX010046160.1, on the reverse strand, counting down.
CATCAAGTATATTGTCAGCCACAGCCAAAGAGGGTGAAACACATCAACTAAACAGCCCCCAAACTGTATCCTAAATTATTTACATTTGCATTTTATTAAGTCTAACAGAACCTTTGGAGTCAGGTTTTCTCCCAGTCTACAGATAGGAATAGAAAGCTGTGAAAATTAATGAAGAGAAAGTGGAAACTATTGACTGACCTACTTTATAGAAAATTCAGATACTAATTGCTGTACTAAGAATGTAAATTGATAACTGATTTTCAGAGCTAGATTGTAGCATTAATAGTCATTGTGTGGGAAAAGTGCTGTACTGCATTCTGCTAACTATAAAGTGGACCAGATCAGTGATCACAAAAGGAATTTACTCTGTTTTCTAGATATCACCAAGTAAATAATTCAAATAGCATATGGAAGCTGTAACGGGTGACTTGTAAAAAGGCCCAGACGTGCCTTTTGAATGTTAGTGCTGTGACCGAGGAGAACCACAGTTGGAAGGTTAGCAACACTTAAAGCTGAATTTCCCTTTTTCACTATGGATTGAATTTTGATACTTTAGACTATGTCATTTGTGGAAATACTTGCCATACCTCAGTATACTATAACATAGTAATGTGAGTTCAAGTGTGAGAAAGCACAGTGAACAAAAAGAACATCCCCTGAAACACCATGATCTTTATCCTTTGAAGCAATATTACTGAATGACAATTCAAACGTTTAAGGGCCCTGGACCTCAATCTGGTGTGAACAGTGAGCCTATCTTCAGTAAAACTGAAGGCATGTTTACAGACACAAGCGCCGTGTTTAATGTGGAATACTGAAGACTGCCTGGGCAGTAAGTGCAATAACAACAACAACAAAGAAGTCTGGAAGATTTCCCAGTTTACACATCTGCCCCTGTATTGTAGACTCTCAGTCGATGGGAATCAGGGCGGCATAAAGACGGCTAAATTAAATTTTTTCACAGTGGGTGGACTCTACTCTGCATCTTTATGTGAAAAATATGTAGGAAAAATCCCTCCAATTCTGGAAATATGAGAAAAGGAAAAGAAACATCTTTGGCTACCAGCCCAGTTAACTAACAAGTATATGGCAAACCACCCTCTGTGCCAGAGAAGTGCAGCTGGTGGGGGATCACGCGGGGCCAAAGGCAGGTCACAGCTCCCAGCCCTGGTTAATGAGGCCGAATGGGCCCCTGTCTTGCCTTTGCTCAGGGTTTTGTTTATTTGTTTTCTTCCCCTACCTTTGCCCATTTGGTGAGTTGGGTGTGCATTACACTTTTTCTAACAGATTTATTCCAAAGGTCCAGACATTTTTAACTGCTATCGTAATAGAAACTAAGCTTCAATTAATTTACATTCTCAAGAACCATAGGAGTCTCCTGCTTCAAATGAATTTGAACTACTAAGGCTCTAAAGAGTCAGTTTTAAGTAGAAATATCAGTTTCAAATTTAACATGCTATGTATGTGTGTGTTTGTGTCTTTTAAATAATTTCATAATAAGAATTATTTTTTTACAATAATTAAATAACTCTTAGCTTATGGAATATCAGCTCCATAGTCAAATTCTGGTTCCTCTCTGCTCTGCTTCCTATGATGACTCATTTATCTTCGTCAATTGTCTTCCATTTATCAAGTTGGTGACATGGCACATGGTGTATTTGGGGGATTAAAGCTCTTTTGAAGGTTAAAGTGTGAAGTATTATCAGCATCATTAGAGACTACTTGCATATTGCTTGAGAGTTAATCGTCTGAAGCCCTTATTTCTATGGTTCCCTTAATAGAAAATGGCCTGTGATTGTAGCATGACAATCAAAGTGGGTAACTCCAGTGCCAGTTTATCTCTACATTTTCTTTTCATAACTGGTGTCCCTTTTTTGTTTTCATTTTTTTATTAGAGAAGTTGTAGGTTTAAAGAAAAATCATGTATAAAATACAGAATTTCCATATACCACCCTACTATTAACACCCTGTCTTAGTGTGGTACATTTGTTTCAATTCATGAAAGAACAGTTTTATAATTGTACTATTAACTATAGTCCATCATTTACAACAGGGTTCACTGTTTGTTTTGTGGAGTCCTATGTTTTTTAAAAAATTTTTATTCTAGTAACATATATACAACCTAAATTTTCCCCTTTCAACCACTCTCAAATACATAATTCAGTGCTGTTTATTACACTCACACTGTCGTGCTACCATCACCACCATCCATTACCAAAACTTTACAATCAAGCCAAACAGAAACTCTGTTCAATTTAACTATTAATTCCTCATTCCCTACATCCACCTTGTCACCCAGTAAACTATATTCTAGAGTCTGACTCTATGAGCTTGCTTGTTCTAATCATTTCGTATCAATGAGGTCACACAATATTTGTCCTTTTGTATGTGGCTTAGTTAACTCAACATGATGTCTTCAAGGTTCATCCACGTTGTCCTATATAATCAGAACATCATTCCTTTTTTACAGCTAAATAATGTTCCACTGTATGTATATACCACATTTTATTTATCCATTCATTGGTTGATGGACACTTGGGTTGCCTCCATCTTTTTGTAATTGTGAATAACTGGTATTCTTGTTAAAATTTAAACTGCATTTTATGTGGCTTTTAGAGAATATCACAGCTCTAATGCAGCAATTTTTATTGTTCTTTTAAATCTTCTGATAGGAAGAAATTATGACTCTGACTTCATACACATTGTTCAACACTTCATTATTATTTTTGTTATCCTCTTTTTTGTATCATGTTTATGTTGTTTTAATCAGAAGTCTGGTTCCCCTCCATCCTTTACATTCTAGTTCTGTCCTCCCAGGACTCAGAATTTTATAAACACCTGTCATTTCATCAGTTGGTCATGATCCTTCATCTTTGCCTCCTTTCAGGGACTACTTAATTTGTTCTTTGGTTTTTGAGATACAGATATAAAACTGAAAAGAAATGAAAAGATTTCTGGATTTACCTAATGTCTATTAGAGTCATCTTATTGATGTTAAATTCTTTCTAAAGTTTCAAAATATGCCTTTAATGAAAGGGCATGCTTAATAACGAATTTTGAATTGATATATTTTCATAGGATTTTGGCATTTTAGAAATAGAAATCTACGACCCAGAAATTCAGTAGTTGATTAACATTTGCCTATTTTACCTTCTCATTGTCTGAAGTGCTTTCATTCTGTGCTGGAGAATATGATGCATTATGAAGACTGTACCTCAATGGTGAAATGTCAGCACAGTCAATTTAGAAAATTCAGCTCCTCCACAAAAGGTAAGTAGTCTATGGCCACTTGATTTAAACTCATGGAATTTTCTCTACTCTAGAAGTGATAAGTAAAAATTGCTCAGCATTGCAAATCAAAAACAGGCTTGAAAGTGGGGTTGGCTCTCCATTTGCTTAATGTGAACAAGGATAATATATATGGCATTATTAAATGTAGATCTTCAGTGAAAGGCAATTCATTTAAGATGAGGAGAGTAACAAGGGAAAGTACAAAGGACATTTAAGTACCAAGAAGTAGGTAAAGGTCAGGGATTTCATTCTCTGATAATAGTGGCTTAATGGTAATTCCTTTACAGATAATTCACCTGTCAGTTTTTTCGTAGCTAAAACACTGCACGCGTCTTGAAAGACTAGGGTTTTAAAGATATCTTATTTCTTCAGCAAACATAGGAAATATTACGAGGGGAAAATTAGGATTAAATAAAGAAGAACGCTTCCCAGCATGGGGTGGGGGTGGGGGAAAAACATGTCTGTTTATAAAGATTCTTCAAATCTGGTCTGAATTTTGCCCTTTGAATTTAAAACAAAGCACTTAGAAGTTTTCTTAGTATAATGGTAGAAAGGAAAAGAAACTGGAAAGGAATCATTTGTATGTACATTTTTAAGTGTCTCAGTTTATACTTATGTAACACTGTACATGATACATTATTAATATGCCAAAAAGCCAATAATTAAGATTTTAAGTAAACTTTAGTAAAAGTAAGACATTCACAAATAGTGCTGGGGCCAATGACTCACTAATAAAAAAAATAAGTTTGTATATAAATAACTAGATTAATTAAATATTTTTGAGTAAATGTAAATATAAAATATAAAGTGTAAATATAAAAATGAAACCATAAAATAACTAGAAAACATATACTTTTTCTCCCATTGAGGTGGGAGTTTCTAAGCAAAATAAGAGAAATCAGAGAGAAAAATCAATGGATTTGTCTAGGGGAAGGTAGTGTGTTTATATGCTGAGTTTGGCTTATAGAGAGGCCACATTTGAGCAACAAAGAGGCTTTCAGGAGGTAACTCTTAGACAGTATATAATACTAGGCTAGGTTTCAATTTCACAAGAAAAGGTTCACAAGTACAATCATCACTGTCAAGGGCCTGGCATAATGGTCTGTCTTTCTTCAATAGACACTGCCCTTGCACTCGGGGAATTTTTGCTGCCTTATTAGAGAATGTAGCAGGACTTCCCAGGATGGGAATTCAATATTCTTTCAGTTATTGTGTGGATCTCCACCCACCGAGACCATGTCCCATGAACACTTGAACATATTCATATGTCTACATAAAATATAAAACTTTTGTGTTCTAGATGTACAAAAACTAAGAGATATAAAAACTAAGAAAGAAGTACTTATAATATTTGTAGCATTAAATTGTTAATATCTATAAGTATAAAATGTTTGTAGAAATCATTTTTAAGTGAATATGCCAATGTAAACTAAGCAAATGACAGGCAAGGCAATGAATGTACCATGTACAACTGAATATCAACAGCCAAGAAACATGAGGTCAGTACATATCCACAGATATTCAAAGACATACACAGTGAAACAATTTGATTTTTTTTTTTCATATTAAATTGGTAAAGATTTTTTCAATGATGATATGCAATTTGTCCTCAGGAGCCCAGAAAAGACACTTATTTGGTGCTTTTGAGAGTAAATTAGCAATATACAGTTATTTACCAAAAACTTAATCATAGCCTTTAATTCATTTATTTGACTTCTAGGAACTTATTCTTAGAAAAGAGTAATGTACAGAAAGTACAGAAATCGGCTCAATGGATAGAGCTCCCATTTACCATATGGGAGGCCCCAGGTTCGCTTCCCGGGGCCTCCTTGTGAGGGCAGGCCGGCCGGCCCGCGCGGTGTGGTAGGCTGATGCAGCCAGACCTCACAGCAGGAAGCGGGTGTGGCTCAGTCGATAGAGCCCCCGTTTACCATGTGTGAGGCCTCGGGTTCACTTCCCGGGGCCTCCTTGTGAGGGCAGGCCAGCCCGCGCGGCGCGGTGGGCTGATGCAGCGGGACCTCACGGCAAGGGG
>JAQZBX010046159.1:0-20845 GCA_029593785.1 Cabassous unicinctus | reverse complement strand
AATCCAAAATATATATGTTAAATATCTGTGTAAACTGCTAAATTAGAGCTTGACTGTATTTCTGCTGTTTAAGTTGTCTTAGCTGGTTGCTGATTATGGACAAAAGTGTTTCAGAAAACAAGCTTATATATTACAGGTAACACAGTTTCCAGAAAAAATTCTAAAAACAGTAAAATCAAAGATGTGAAATGATGGAGAGCTTGAACACAGCCATTCCAAAAAAGTGAAAATTATGGGTCAAATTAGTAAACTTTATGTTTCTGTTGGTGTGTCATAACTCTTTTTGCTTTTGTCTGTTTGTTCAGTGTCAGAGTATATTTTGATACCACCGGATGGTAATATTAAATTGATAAATGAAAATTCTTACAAGAGCTCTACTAAAATTTGGTAAATTTGTTTAAGAGAATGTGTTCTATGAAGGTAAAATTTGTCTTGGGATAAAATAACTATAGTCTATGTGGTTAAGAATAGTTATGGAGAGTTTAAGGAAGCACTGTTTAAATGAAAATATTATATGACTAATTCCAAAAAATCATTATTAAACAGAAAACCAACTTAATAATAATAATAAAAGTAACTTCATAACATAAAGCCCTGTCAGCAGCCAGCCTCCCCTGCCAACTTGCCTCTAAAGGGCTGTTTCTAGTGTTACATGCTGCTAAGTATTTAAAATGAAGAAAAGTTATATTTGCATGCAACCAATTTAAGTTATCATTCTAAGAAGTTTGTTTAATGTTAATGGTAATTGTACATTGTCAGAAGTTTGCTTGAAAACAGCTTCCAAAATCATTGTAGTAACTTAAGTATGGAAGGTATATAGAATGTGTTTTTATTCTTAAGGAAAAAGACAATAATTTTGTCCTAAAATAAAATGATTGGTTATTAAGAAAGAGTAAAATGCAGGACAAAAGCTAAAGGAATACAGAAAGTACAGAAGGTGTGTGGAAAAGGAATTTTTGTGGTCAAAGCTAAGTAAAATTTAAGCAGTCTATCTATAAAATTTAAAAGCTTTAATGTCAAACAATATAATAATATAAAGTTAAAGTTTTATTCTTTCTCAAAGTTTCTCAAGTCAGTAGTCTGTTTTAGTAAAAGTTTACAAAGTTTTTCTCCTAAATAATTAGTATGCAATAAAGAAAGTCTGTTTTATCAAAATAGCTTATTGTACTTTAACCTTATCATTTCCATGGAGAAACAGGTCTTATCACTTTTAAAAAGAACACAATGTTCAAACATGCTTTCTCAGAGTCAAATTCTAAAGAGTAGCTTTTATTTCAAACTGTCACAAGTAACTTGGTCTTTTAAAGTTCATGTGATATAAGTTGAATGAAGTATTTAAAACTGTTGTATAATTAAAAGAAATTTTCTAATTCTATAAAAATTAAAGCTAAATGAATAAAAAGTTCATATGAATACTTTAAAAGTGTATAAAATTCCTGAAAATATAATAATGTCTCAATATAACATTAAATAAAATATAATGTTATTAATCATAATTTTTAGTTATAAGTACAAAAAGAAAGCAGCCATTAAAGGCTGCCAGAGTAATGCATAACAGTAAATTATAGTAAAATAAAATAACACCACTGCAAAATGCAGTCATCCCAAATATTGCTGGTTTGTTGCAAGGGGTTAATATCCAGTTACATCATTATCACTTTGTTTTAAAACTTGCTAAGGCTTTCTTTGTTTTTTTCTTGGACGGGTCAAGCCAGCCCACATTCCCCTTTCTGTAAAGCAGCCAACAATAAATCAAATTTATATTCAACATTGTAAGCAACAGCCCCAATTCTAATTAAAATATTAACAACAGAATCAATGCCAGTATTAAAATTACAAGTTAATGTATTACCCCACAGCCCAAGTAGGAAATACTAATTTGTTTTTACCTATGCCTCAAACTATACAAAGTAAAGAAATTAAGGTCATTGCTACTAAGAATCTTAAACACTTAAAAAATAAAAGTTTATTCATTGGATGCCTGTTGTTATATAATCTTCTCTAGTTACGAACAATGTATAATATACTTAAATACTAATCAAAACTTTAGTACAATACATTGCATACTTAAGTGATTTAATAACTTGTATTTTACATGTAAATGTGTTTTATTAAATGTATATGTAAATTTCTTGTTTTGAGTTTCAACAGTCCTGAAACCAAATGTATTAAAAAACAAGTTTGGTAAGTATTGTTCAAGCCTAAAAGTAAAGCATCATACAAAAAACTTTGTTAATCAACAAACCAATGCCTTACTAGTTAGCACTTTTCATATTTCAGGAAGCATAATAAAAATTAAAATAGTAAGCACATCAAAAATGTTTTGTAACAAATTTAAAAATATAAAGTGCATTTCAATGAGTGTTTTATTCCTTCCTGGGGGAGCTGGCCACTCTCCCAGGGACTGATGGATAAATCTTAAAATGTACAGCCCAAGGAGTGTTGTGTTCCTTCCTGAGGAGGCTGGCCCCTTCCTCAGGAATTAGCAAAACACTCACAGGTTGACATCTATACTATCAAATTTATTAATCCTAAAAACAGTCAACCAAAACTCTAGTATCAGTTGCTACTTCAACACTTCCCAGCTAAAAGCTAAATATTGGTAAGTATATATAGGAAACTGCTCTATTTATCTGTCATTCTGTAACATTAATCAGTATTGATTTAATATTTTAATTAGTTATGTTATTTATGTTTCTCACCCTAATGGTCAGTATAAGCTTATTAAACTAAATATATATATTAACATTTATTTTATATCTATCCAAGACTGTAGCCAACAATAAGCCAAATATATCAGTGTATTAGACAACTAGTTTAGTGGAAGAATAAAGATAATAATCATTGGGAGAAGGCAAAAGTTAAGTAGGATATAGGGTCGAGGTTTTACTCTTATTATTATAGATAAAGGAGACCAGCTTTGGGTCCCGTCCAGACATCTAAAACCTAGACATGAACAAGCCAAAGAAGCTGACACAAAAAACAGAAAAGACAAAAACTTCTAAAAGACAAAATGTCACACTAAATATGGTTATTCTTTGCTATGCTTACCTTGACAACCACAACTGTAAGTAGTACACCTTCACATAATTATACATATTGGGCTTATATTACTAATTCACCTCTTTTATAATTGTTGACTTGGGGAAACAAATCCTACCCTGTTTATATTAGTCTTTTCATTTTCCTGGGCCCATTGATTCTTGCCTTCCTCTAAAAGCCTAAGGAGGAAGGAAAATTCATTAATAATTACTCTACAGGAATGGGAGGCATGCCCATATGTTTTGGAGAGAAAGATCTTTATTTAAAAATGCATTATCAATTATGGTTAAGTGTTGGAAAAAATGGTACCTATAATCACCATTCCAAATATGCACTTGCTGCACAAGGATTTAAAGGCAATATTTCTCAAAATAAAATTCCTATTCCTGTGGGGATTCCCATGTGCCAGATTCCTTATATGTATGCTAACAGTCCTGTATTTCCATGGACTGTGTGTCATGGCTCAGAACCACGAAATGATTGCAGTCCTCTAGGCTCTGCTCAGGAAAAGAGCCAGCTGTTCGATTTGAAATGGCATAAGGAGAACCAAAGCATAAGTACACATGCAAATAATTCTATTATCTGGCATGGGGGAAGCTTTACACCACCTAACCCTTTCAGGATGGGTCATCCCCCTCAGCCACATCTGTGGAAATTAGCCTTGGCCTTCTGCACTGTTAGTTCTTGGTGGGGCCACATTTCTAACATAAGTACTAATTATACTTTTACCCTGACTCGTAATAATACTGAATGGGTTAGGGCTTGTGTACGTCTTCCTTATGTTCTGTTACTGGGTAATATTGTTTGGAACAATAGTAATAGGGCCATAGAATGTTTAAACAAATGCTTTTTATATACTTGTATTAACAATTCTATTAGTTTTCCAAATACCTTTAGTCTTTACATCTTAAGAGAAAGAATTGGAGTGTGGCTGCTGGTACAGATGAATTGAGAATGGCAAGAGACCCCGTTTATGGGGATATTAACTTCCATCTCCAAAAGATTGCTGAAAAGGGCAAGAAGATTTGCTGGAATGCTAACAGCTGTAATTATGGGTATTATAGCCATAACAGCAACAGCGACTGCTGCAGGTATAGCCCTTCAACAAGGAGTTCAAACTGCTGACTTTGTGCAAACATGGCAACAAAATTCAGAACAGTTATGGGGAACTCAAAGACAAATAGATTGAGAAATACATGAGAAAATAGCAGATCTAAGACAAACTGTTATTTTGTTAAGAGATCATATTCAAGCTATGAAATTACAAATGAAAATGAAATGTAATTAGAATCAAACATCTTATTGTATTACTGCTGTGCTTTACAATGCAACTGAGTTTCCTTGGGACTTGGTGAAAAACATCTTCTGAATCATAATAATTTAACTAAGGAAATTCTATGCTTGCAACAGAAAATACATCAAACATTTGAAAACCATTTGCAAGTTATGACTGGTGAACATATTTTGAAAGCGTTGATAAATGGTTTAAAACAGTTGCATCCTACACAATGGTTACATCGCTTATCAAGATGTTATGTTCATATGTATAATTGCATTAATATTGTGTTTTCTATATTGTTTGATCTACAGAAGATCATGACAACTTAACCAATTAAGACACCAACAATCTGCTACTGTGCACATTATGCTATTAAAATTAAAAAATAAGGGGGAAATGAAGGAAGAAACAAGGAGCCAGATAAACTCAGATTGAACCCAAAAATGGGAGCATTTTCTTGGAGCTAAGCACAGTCGAGTGTATGTGGTGTAGTAATTATTGTTACTGTTACTGTTATTGTTACCTCTAGTCCAACTCTCTGTTTTCAAAATTTGGTTTTTAGTAAGTGGTCCCACTCGACTGTGGGTCCATCTGGGGTCTTGAGAGTGAGGAGAGACCCTCGAACCCCTTCTCCGACTGGCAGGACATCCCCCCAAAGTTTTATGGTGGCCTTCAGGGTGGGAAAAGTCAGGACTCTCTCCCCATTACCAGACCTGAAGGAAGTAGAGATTAAAGCAGAAACTAAATATGGTATAAGATATCTCAGACAAAAGACATTGAGCTAGTGCGAAGCAAAATACATTGAGTCTGTGAGATTAAGTATCGCACAAAATCCTGTTGAGCCTGCGAGATGAGTCTTCAAGACTAAATATAGCACAAGACATCTCAGACAAGATACATTGAGCCAGTGCAAGCAAGATACATTGAGTCAGCGAGATTGAGTAATTGTACAAAAAAAAGTCTTGGGCAAGAGACAGGGCCTAAAATAGGGACTAGAGGCTAGCAACACCTGAAATAAGTTTTAAAAAGGAAAATGAAAAATCTATTAGAAAACCTCACCAGTTTGTCTGACCAATTTAATCAATTTCTCAGCCCAAAAGTTTATACTTGGATCAAATTAATGTCTGTTTTACATTATTTCTTCTCTAGTAACTTCAGTGTGGTGATCATTTGTGCTTTGCTACTCTTAACTGTATAAGGAGGCATTCGTGTAGCACTGCTGTTCCGCATTAACAGGGCTCATAAGATCAGCCATGCAAACAACTGGATTCTGCTTAAAACCCTTGACTCTCAAACCCCTGTCCATGGCAGCTTGGCTGGTGGCCAGAGATGGGCAAGACCTTGAGAGGAGGGCAACCTAAGACAGGTACAGTCACCCTGGACAAAAAAAACAAAAAAGGGGGAGATGTTGGAGAAGATGCTGACAGTCAGATCATAAAGGGTTAAGCATTCAACAAGCATGCTTGCTGGCAGAGACACCTTAGTAAATGTCTCCAAGGTCTCTGCGTATTGCAGACGTCAATAGGAGGAAGCAGAGAGAGATGAACCCACCACTAAGAAGTTACTGTATAAATTCCTAAGAAAAACTATCTAGTAATACAGGAACAGGTAGCACTCTCATGCACCAAGCTGAGATATTAGATAGACTAAGGCATTTAGGGCTAGAAATAATGTTTATACTTATGCCCCTTGGTAGACTGCCAGAGAAGGCAGTCTTCTTGCTGTAGTAGGAGAAACATAGTGGGAGAGCAAGGTTAGGGGGGGAGAATTTATGCATTGTTTTAAGCTAAATAAAAGAAAGGGTCACAGTGAGCTCTGGGCTGTTTTCTGCCTGAGTGAGCTGCAGCCCTCTTCTTCATATGCATCAACTTGTCTGATTCTTTTTTTGCACTGCACCCTGACAGCAACACCTGAGGAATGCCAAATCATCCCTTACAGTGGCTGGATCATTCTACATTTCCACCAACAGTGAATGAGTGTTCCCTTTGCTCCAAATCCCCTCCAACTGTAGTAGTTCTCTGTTGTTTTAATAGCCATAAGTCTAATAGGTGTAAGAAGATATCTTATTGTAGTTTGATTTGATTTCCTTAATTGTTAGTTATGTTGAGCATCTTTTAATATGCCTTTTAGCCATTTATATTTCTTGTTTGGAAAAGTGTCTACTCAAGTCTGTTGACTATTTTTTAAATGGGTTGTTTATCTTTTTAATTTTGAGATGTATTATTTCTTAATTTATGTTGGATATTAGACCCCTATCAGATATATGTTTACAAATATTTTCTCCCATTGTGTAGGCTATCTTTTCACTTTCTTGACAAACTCCTTTCAGGTGAAAAGTGTTTAATTTTGATGAGGTTCCATTTATATATTTTTTCTTTCATTGTTCACACTTTGGGTGTAAAATTTATGAAACCATTTCTTACTACCAGATCTTAGATATGCTTCCATACATTCTCTTCTAGGAGCATATGGTCTTGGTTCTTATATTTAGATCTTTGATTCATCTTGAGTTAATTTGTATATAGGGTGTGGGGTGGTGATCCTCTCTCATTGTTTTGGATATGGGTATCCAGGTCTCCAAGCACCATTTGTTGAAGAAGTCATTCTCTCCCAGGTGAGTGGGATTGTTTGCCTTGTCAAATATCTATTGACTATGTATGTGAGGATCTACATCAGAACACTCAATTCTGTTCCATCGATCAGTGTGTCTATCCTTCTGCCACTACCAAGCAGTTTTGACCGCTGTGGCTTTGTAGTATGCTTTTAATTCAGATAGCATGATTCCTCCAAGTTTGTTTTCTTTTCAATATATTTTTGACTACTCAGGTCCCCTACCTTCCAAATAAATTTCATAATTAGCATTTCCAATTATATAAAAAATGTTATTGTAATTTTTATTGTGCTTGCATTAATTCTGTAAATCATTTTGTGTAGGACAGACACCTTAATGATGTTTAGTCTTCCAGTCTATGAACATGGAATAGTCTTTAATTTATTTAGGTCTTATTTGATTTCCTTTAACAATGTTGTGTAGTTTTGGCATAAAAGTCCTTTACATCTTTAGTGGTTTTAATCCTATATATTTGTTTCTTTTATTGTTATTGTAAATAGAATTATTTCTTTTTCTCTCCTCAGATTGCTTATTATTATTCTACAGAAATACTACTTATTTTTTCGTGTTGATCTTATATCCTGTGACTTTCCTGAAATCATTTATCAGCTCTAGAATCTTTATTGAAGATTTTGGGGGGCTTTCTATATATATAGGATCATGTCATCCGCAAATAGTGAAAATTTTATTTCTTACTTTCCAATTTGGATGCCTTTTGTGTCTTTTTATTGCCTAAGTGCTAGAGCAAGTACTTCTAACACAATGTTAAATAAGAGCTATGGCAGGAGTCATCCTTGTCTTTTTCCAGAACTTAGAGAGAAATCCTTTAATATTTCACCATTGAGTATGATATTAGCTGTGGGTTTTTCATATATACCCTTTACCATGTTGAGGAAGTTTCCTTCTATTCTTGTCTTTTGAAGTGTTTTGATCAAGAAAAGATCCTGTATTTTTTTAAATGCCTTTTCTGCATTGATAGAGATGATCATGTGGTTTTTCTGTCAATCTCTTAATGTAGTGCATTACATTAATTGATTTTCTTATGTTGAACCATCCTTGCATTCCTGAGATAAAACACACTTGATCATATTGTATAATTCATTTGATGTGCTGTTGAATATGATTAGCAATTATTTTGTTCCAAATTTTAGCATCCAGGTTAATTAGAGACATTGATATGTAGTTTTCTTTTTCTGTAGTGTCTTTATGTTGTTCTGGTATTGGGGTGATGTTGGCATCATAGAACAAGTTAGGCATTATTCCCTCCACTTCTATTTTTTGAAAGAGGTTAAGCAGGATTTGTGTTAGTTCTTTCCAGAAGGATTTGTAAAATCCACCTGTGAAGCATCTGGTCATGGGCTTTTCTTAGTTGGAAGGTTTTTGATGATAAATTCAATCTCATTATTTATGATTGATCTGTTTTGTTCATCAGTTTCTTCTTTCATTAAGTCCTTTGCTTCTGTTTCTAGAAATTTGTCATTGTAGTTTTGATCTGCATTCTCTAATGGCTAGTGTTGTTGTACATTTCTTGCTGTGCTTTTTGGCCATTTGTTTTTCCTTTTTGGAGAAATGTCTATTCAAGCCTTTTGCCCATTCTTAATTGGGTTGCTTATCTTTTTAACATTGATTTGTAGGATCCCTTTATAAAACATGGATACCAAACTCATATTGGATATGTAGTTTCTAAATATTTTCTCCCATTGAGTAAGCTGCTTTTTTACTTTCTTGATCTTGTCTTTTGAAGACCAAAAGTGTTTAATTTTGAGGAGGTCCCATTTATCCTTTTTTTATTTCATTGCTCACGCTTTGTTTGTAAGGTTTAAGAGACTACCAGTATCCACAAGATCTTGAAGAAGTTTCCCAAAATTTTCTATAAGAAGGTTTATGGTTGTAGCTTTTATATTTAGTAATTTTGAGTTCATATTTGTTTAGGGTGTGAAAATAAGTGTCCTCTTTCTTTCCTTATATGGATGTCCAGTACTTCCAGCACCATTTGTTGAATAGATTGTTCTGGCCCAGCTGAGTCAGCTTGATAGCCTTGTCTAAAATCACTTGACCATAGATATGAGGGTCTATTTTGATATCTTCATTTGGTTCCATTGGCCAATATGTCTGTAGTTATGCCAGGATCATGCTGTTTTTCCTACTGTAGCTAAGTAATATGATTCAATGGCAGGAAGTGAGAGCAATCCAAACACATTCTTATTTTTAAGACATTTTTGGCTTTCTAGGCCCCTTGCCCTTTCAAATAAATATGATAATTAGCTTTTCCATTTCTGCACAAAAGGATTTTGGTTTTTCTTTAGATATTGCATATAATATGTAAATCATTTGGCCTAGAATTTATATCTAAATTATATTTACTCTTCCTATTTAAGCACACAGAAGGCCCTTCTATTTATTTAGGTCTTCTTTGGTATCTTTTAGAAATATTTTCTGGCATTATGAAAGGGTCCTTTATATCCTTGGTTAAGTTTATTCCTAATATTTGATTCTTTTAGTCACAATTATAAATGGAGTTTTTCAGACTTTCTCCTCAAATTGCTCATAAGTAATGTATATAAATGTGACTGATTTTTCAGTATTACTCTTGTATCCCACTACATTGCTGAAATCATATATTAGCTCTGTTAACTTTTTTGTGTACTTTTCAGGATATTGAAATTACAGAATAGTATTTTCAATTAACAGTGATGTTTTACTTCTTCCATTTCTGTTTGGTTGTCTTTTTTAAATTTATTTTTCTTGCCTAATTGCTTTAGCTAGAACTTCTAGTACAGTACTGAATATCCATGGTAACAGTGAGCATACTTGTTCTCTTCCCAACATCAATGAGAAAGCTCTCAGGCTTTCACTGTTGAGTACAATTTTTTATATGGGCTTTTCATATATGTACTTTACCATACTGAGAAAATTTCTTTTTTTTTTGAACAAAGAAAATTTAATATGAAGAATTTTTAATTATTAATATAAGGTTAACTGCTAAAGGGTTAAGAAAGTCCTCAAGATTTTTTAAAGAAGTTTTAGATGACAGAAATGTTACATAAAAAAATAGGGGATTCTCATATGCCTCACACCCCACAATTTCCCACTTTAACAAAATCCTTCATTAGTGTGGTATATTTTTTACAATTGATGAACACATATTGAAATATTGTTATTAAATGTGGACTATAGTTTACATTATAGATTACACTCTGTCCTGCACAATTTTGTAGATCATGACAAAATATATAATGGCCTGTATCCATCACTGCAATATCACGCAGGACAACTCCAATGTCCTGAAAATGCCTCCATAGTACACTTCTTCTTCCTTCTCACTCTCTTCAGAACCTCTGGTGGCCACTGCCTTTATATTAGTGATAAAAGTTCTTCCATTGCCAGAATAATAATAAGTCTATAATAGAATAATAAGTCTACTTTAGTCAATTGTTCAATCTCCAACCTTGAGGATTTGAGGGTGGTGATGTCCCTCTGTTACTAATTGAGAGGGAGCTTAGATCCCATGGGGGTGGATGGATGGAAATATCTTGTTTGTAGAAATCCTGTGTTCCTTAGGATGGGCATTATCCATCATCATCTCCTTGTTAGTTGCCCAGGGTGAGTCAAATGAATTGGTGGAGTAGGTGTTGCAACACTGCTGAGATTAAGGCCTCAATGGGCACATGGATGGACCAAAGTTTTAAGTCTCTTGGACATATATTTAACAAGAATAGTGCTAATTATAAGTTAAAATAATTAGCAGAAGAGCCATGTGTAGGGAATCTGTGAATGAGTCAGACTCTGTTACATTGGGGAAGATAAATTACTGAGGCCCACAAACAGGGTGCAAAATTCCTGAGCTTGTCTGCCTTGCTTATAGTGTCTGGATGTCTCTAGAACACTCAGGAGCCCCACTATTTGAGGCACTGATTACTGTGAATGTCAATGAGATCCTGCTGAGATGTGCATAAGCATAAGCTCTGGAATGACCTCCTGACTTTGAAATCTCAGTCATAAAAATATTCACACTTACTATTTCCCCCTTGTGGCCAAGGTCTTTTTGCTGATGCATTGCTAGTTGGTACTTAGTAATAATCCCTCAGTGCCAGGGAGGCTTGACCCTGGGAGTCATGTTCCATGCTGGGAGGAAGGTAGTGCATTAATATGCTGAGTTTGGCTTAGAGAGGGGCTACATTTAAGCAAGAAGGTTTTCTTGAGGTAACTCTTAGACAATATATAACACTAGGCTAAGTTTCAATTTCACAAGAAAAGGTTCATCAGTACAATAATTAATATCAAGGGCCTGGCATAGTTGTCTGTCTTTCTTCACTGGGCACTGTCCTTGTACTCAGAGAATTATTACCTTCCTATTAGAGAATGTAGCAGAACTCCCCAGGAAGGGAATTCAGTATCTTTCAGTTATTATGTGCATCTCCAACCATGGAGACAATACCCCATGAACACTTGAACATATTCATATGCCTTAGAAGCATGCCCCAGGTGAACCTCTCTCCATGCATTCTCCATCACTGACACCCTGCACCAGTAATCCTCCCTTGCCAGATTAATGTCCCTTCTGTGATCCAAAACCTCTCCAAAAATGAAGCTAACAAAATATCCACAAATAAAATTAATAAGAAAAAGAAATAATAATATTTTCAAAAATATGAAAATACAAAAAACAAAAAATTTAAAATAAAATAATTTAGACATTGTATCTTTCATCATAAGATATGTTGTATTGTATGTACAGTGACATTTTCTTCTGTATATTCCATTATTTTTACATTTTATCTTCAAAGAAGCTTTAGGTTACAGAAAAATCACATAGAGAAAAAAGGGCATTCCCATATACCCAATGTCTTCCCAATTTCCCACTCTCCCCTATTAATAGCATTTTACATGCAGATGGTACATTTGTTACAATTGAAGAATTGGTACTAACCCTGGTCAATGGTTTACTTTATGGTTTACATTTTGGACTCTAAAATTTTATGTTCCATCTACTGTATACTTCCCACCCCAACCCAAGGAACCTATGGAAACCACTAAATTTCCATTTTAAGAATAAGGTTCATAGTTACTTGCAATGGCATGGAGGTTTTGACATATTGGTCTGTTTTCTTTTATTAGGCACTGCCTATGTTTTTTACAGATTCTTGTCCCTCTAGTTGAGAACATAGCAGGACTCCCAAGGATGAAATTTTAACATTTTCTTGTTTATTGTGTGGGTTTCCACCAACTGATATAACACACTATGACAAGAAGAACACTTACATATTCCATAGAATCCTGCCCGAGGTGAACCTTACCCCGGATACACCCACCCAACACCCTACACCAGTAACTCTCGCCTGCCATATTTGCTATAAGAACATTCACAAAATGGTAGTTTTAACCACATATCTGCAAATATGGGGAGTTCACTTGCTCCTTCCACTGACCATCCCCAGTTCCATACATAGTTCAACCCAACCACCCAACCTACTCCCCTTCACATACTAACATCACTGAACTGAATCACATCACTTCATGCCATCCATTTCCCAACAACACCCTTCCACCTTATCATAGATTTTGCCCATATGGACATCAGTTCAACTCCCTCTACTTCCTTTCTGTCTCCTGTAAACCTATCTTTAAGACTCTAGCTCTGTGAGTTTGCTTCATTTGCTTAATTCATATAAGTGAGGGCATGTATCATTTGTCCTTCAGTGCCTGGCTTGCTTCACTCAACATAAAGTCTTCAAGTTAATACTGCATTCCTTCTTAGAGCTGAGGAATTTTGCATTGTATGTTTATATCAGTTTGCTTATCCATACATCTGTTGTTGGGCATCAGGTTTGCTTCTACATTTTGGCACTAGTGAATAATGCCACTATGAATATTGCTATTCATATATCTATTTGTGTCCCTGTTTGCAATTCATATGGGTATATACCCAGCACTGGTATTGCTGGATTATATAGCAGTTCTACAGTAAGGTTTCTGAGGAATTACCAAACTGTCCTCTCCAATGGCTGAACCATTCTACATTCCCACCAGCAGTGGGTAAATCTTCCCTTAACTCCTCCTCTTCTCCAACACTTGTAGACTTTTGTTATTTTAGTAATCACCAGTCTAATAAGTGTAAGATGATATCTCATTGTCGTTTTGATTTATATTTCTCTAATGGCTAGTGATGTTGAGCATCTTTTGTGTGCTTTTTAGCCACTTGTATTTCTTGTTTGGAAAAGTGTCTATTGAAATCTCCTTCCCATTTTTAAATGGGTTGTTTTTCTTTTCATTTTTGAGAAGTAAGATTTCTTTATGTCTGCTGGATATTAGGTCCTTATCAGATAAATAGTTACCAAGTATTTTCTCCAATTGAGTAGGCTACCTTTTCACTTTCTTGCCAAACTTCTTTGAAGGACAAAAGTTTATAATTTTGAGGAGGTCCAAGTTATCTATTTTTTCTTATATTGTTCATGCTTTGGGTATAAAGTCTATAAAACTATTTCCTACCACAAGATCTCACAGAAGTGTCCCTGTATTATCTTCTAGGAGCCTTATGGTCTTGGCTCTTATATGTAGATCTTTGATTTATCTTGAGTTAATTTTTGTAAAGGGTGTGAGATGTTGATCATCTCTTATTCTTTTGGATATGGATATTCTATTCTCCAAGCACCATTTGTTGAAGAGACTATTCTCTCCCAGTTTATTGGGTTTGGTGGCCTTGTAGAATATCAGTTGACTGTATATGTCAGGATCTATATCAGAACTCTCAATTCCGTTCC
The DNA here is from genome assembly GCA_029593785.1 of Cabassous unicinctus. NCBI lineage: Eukaryota > Metazoa > Chordata > Mammalia > Cingulata > Chlamyphoridae > Cabassous > Cabassous unicinctus. The sequence goes on along the minus strand of JAQZBX010046159.1, from coordinate 7,152 downwards.
ATTGGTCAGTATGTTTATCCTTGTGCCAATTCTCTGCAGTTTTGACCACTGTAGCTTTGTAGTATGTTGTAAAGTCAGGTAGTGCGATTCCTCCAATTTCATTTTTCTTTTTCAATGTGTCTTTTGCTATTTGGGGCCTCTTGCCCTTCCAAATAAATTTCATAGTAATCTTTTCTTATTCGATAAAAAATGCTGTGGTAATTTTAATTGGGATTGTGTTAAATCTGTAAATCAGTTTGGGTAGGATAGACATCTTAATGATATTTAGTCTTCCTATTTATTCATAAACAGGGAATATTCTTCCATTTAGTTAGGTCTTTTTAAAAAATTTCCTTTAACAATGCTGTGTAGTTTTCTGCATACAAGTCTTTTACATCTTTAGTTAAGCTTATTCCCATGTATTTTATTCTTTTAGTTGCAATTGTAAATGGGATTTTTTTTTCTAGATTTCCTCTTCTGATTTATCATTATTGGAAGATAGAAATGCTATTGATTTTTGTGCATTGATCTTATGTCCTGCCACTCCAATGGACTCATTTATCAGCTCTACAAGCTTTGTTGTAAATTCTTTAGGGCTTTCTATGTGTAGGATCATGTCATCTGAAAATAATGAAATTTTTACTTCTTCCTTTCATTTTTGGATGCCTTTTATATCTTTTTTTGCCTAAGTGTTTGAGCAAGTACTTCTAACATTAAGTTAAATAAGAATGGTGACAATTGTCATTCTGGTCTTGTTCTTGATCTTAGAGGGAAAGATTTTAGCATTTCACCATTGAATATGATGCTAGTTGTCAGTTTTTCATATATATTCTTTATCTTGTTGAGGAAATTTCCTTCTATTCCTATCTTTTAAAGTGTTTTTTTTCCCCACAGGAAAATGTGCTGTGTTTTTCAAATGCTTTTCTGCATCAAAATAGATAATCATGTGATTTTTTGATCTGTTAATGTGGTGTATTACATTAATTGATTTTCTTATGTTACAACATCTTTGCATACCAAGGATGTAACCCACTTGGTCATAATGTATAATTCGTATGATGTCTTGTTGAATACGATCAGCAAGTATTTTGTTAAGGATGTTAGCATCTAGGCTCATTAGAGAGATAGACTTATACCTTTCCTTTCTTGTGGTATTTTGTGTGTCTTTGGTAATAGGGTGATGTTGGCATCATAGAATGAGTTAAGCAGTGTTCCTTCCACTTCTTTTTTGGAAGAGTTTAAGCAGGATATGTGTTAGTTCTTTCTGGAATGATTGGTAGAATTCATCTGTAAGGCCATCTGGTCCTGAGCTGCTTATAGTTTGGGAGGTTTTTGATGGCTGATTCAATATTGTTACTTGTGATTCATCTGTTGAGTTCATCAATTTCTTCTTTCCTCGGTGTAGGCTGCTTGTGTGTTTCTAGACATTTGTCCATTTCATCTAACTTGTCCATCTTGTTGGCATAAAATTTTTCAAAGTATCCTCTGATGATACTCTTCATTTCTCTAATATCATTGGTGATACCCCATTCCTCATTTCTTATTTAATGTATTTTGCATCTTCTCTCTTTTTTTTCTTTGTTATCTAACTAATGGTTTGTCAATTTTATTAATCATCTCAAAGTACCAGCTTTTGGTTTTGTTAATTTCCTTCTTTCTATTTGCTTTGTGATTAGTCTGTTGTTCTTTGTCTAATTTCTCCAGGTGTTCAGTTAGGTCTTTGATTTTAGCTTTTTCTTCTTTTTTAATACAGGCATTAAAGGATATAAATTTCTCTAGTGAGGGAGTTTAATTGTTTCAAATATGGTCAAGAAAATTATGGATGAGGGAAATAAGAACTAGGATTTGCTGGTCCCTCAACCATGTGGTTTCTGCAGCTCAGACTTGGGAAGTGCAGGGAGGGTTGGAAAGTGAGTAGTGAGGGTGGTCTGCACACTCACTCTTTCCCTCTTGCCATCTCCTTTATCTCCAAATTATGCCTACCAGGAGCCCAGGGATGTACAGTAAAGGCTTCACAGTCATGTGAATATTCCACCTTTATAAAATGAGATATCTTGCTTTAAATGAGAGTTAGTGTAGTCTTATTCATATTTGCACAAATACACTACTGATACATTTCAGAAGTAATTCAGGAATCTAAAATGCTAAAGCTCAGCCACATGTTCTGGGGAGGATGGAGGGTTCTCATAAAACTCCATGCTTGTAGTGATGAGAAATGAGGCCGCCACCTTCAGGAAACAGGGAAGTTCATTTACCTCCATGCTTTTCCTGCAGTAAACCTACAAAACCCTGACCTAGAAGTTTCTGTCATACATGTTACCCTTGAATTTAGATATTTTTACAACTGCTTCCTGCATTTAAAATATTTAAATATATCAGGTGTTTGGTTCATGTCCAGCATAGGCTTGATAAACAGGATGTCCAGTGTTTCAGATTTCTGGGCTGCCAAAAGCAACAGACAAAAATGGGTTACATTTTACAATGGGGATTTATTAACTTAGAACCTTACATCTCTGAGGCCTTAAAAATTTCCAAAGTAAGGTTATCAGACCATGGTTTATCCCTGAAAACTGGCTGACTGTGATCCTGGACTTCTCTGTGATATGGTAGCATCTGCTGGCCTCTTCCTTCTCTTCCAGATTTCATTGGCTTCAGTTTCTTCTTCTATGGCTTTATATATGCTGTCTCTGAATGAAATTCTCTTATAAAGGACTCCAGTTAAAGGATTCTGACCCACCCTTGGCCACTCCTTAACTGAAGTAACCTAATAAAAAATTTCTACATACAGTAGATTTACACTTACAAGAATAGATTAGCTTTAAGAACATCATTTTCTGGGTTCTGTACAGCTTCAAATGATCATACCCATTTAAATTTGAATTTTAGATAAAAAATAAATTTTGTATAAGTATTTCTCTTGCCATATTTGATAGGTACTTAAAAGAAATATCCATTTCTGTTTTATCTGAAATTCAAGTGTCACTGGGTAACTGTATTTTTGTTTTATTAACTCTACAATTATATGCCAGACACACAACAATCTTTGTCACTGACCAGTAACCTATTTAAATTATTTGGAGAAACAGTCAAGCACAGCCTTAGTGACTGCATGGTACACTTCAGGAAGAAAGAGGGGGTGTGGCTTTGGGTCCTCATTGGGCAGGCTGCAGTGGGGATGAAGTGCTGGAAGGTGGACTCCCATTATGACCACTTCATTATCCAACCTTCCTTTTTCCATTTTCCAGGAGTTTAAGTGAATAAAGAAACATCCCTGGATGTGGTTCCCTGTGTGTAGGAACTAAGTTGCTTGAATGCCATCCTTGAGGGAAAGGACAGTTGCCATCACAAAAGTTTTTCTCTTTCCTACACCACTGAGTGCCATTTCCTGCACATGAAACCTAAGCCTATGACGAATGCTGAAGCCATTATTCAGCCCATATTAGTGTTCACCTATCACCACATGTGATACCTGGGCATCCAACATTTGCCAAGGGCCATGGCCCATCCCCCTTGGGCTTCTCCTAATGGCTTCAAGTGTTGGTACCAGATCCTGGAGTCCCAGTGGAATAACTCACCTCATGAAAAAAACAACAAAGTTGCATCTGATAAAACTAGGCTGCACTCAGGACCTTCATAGATCATGCATAAACAACAAACCTGCTGACCATGTTTGGATGAGGATTTGCTAATGTGGCTTATTTTTTTTTAAGTTGTGTCAAGTGGTGGCTCCCTGAGCACAGCTACAGTGGTTCCAGGATTTCAAAGCAACCTTCAGTTTTTTCATAACTCTGAAATGAAACTATGTATTTAGTGTTGATTGTGGAACTATTTCTCTTGGTATTGTTAAAGAGAATCTTTTTAGAAAATTAGTATAGCCAAAATCAAGCTTAATGAATTGAATCTAAAGGCAAAATAAGCCATTGACTAATTAGTTCATTAAATCCTCAGTTATTACCACTGAGAATTTCTGTATTTAGGGGATTAATATAAATTTTAAGAGAAAAATAATTTTAGGGAAAAGGGAAGTATTTATAGCTTTGCTGCCCATGGTTTGTGCACCCCACAGGTTCTGCAGAAGCTTGGAGCAGGGTCAGTGCTTGGGGGAAGGTAGTCAGGCTGGAGCTATTCACAGCTGGGGACCAGGAGAGGTGGGAGCTAGGTAGGGTAGGAGCAGAGATCATAAGATCCATCTGATTCTTACTTTCTCAATAATCCTGGATGATTCCCCAGGATCTCAAATGGGAATGGTGGGGTCTGTACAGCTTTCCTCAGATGTAGGTGCCACTAATGCTTCAACATTTTCTGACCATGAGGAAAGAAGCCTTTCCACTACAGTGGAAGACAAGTTGGGAGTGGGCCAGATATTTCCATGTCTCTCTGGATGAAGCCCTACCTATATGATTTTTGTGTTGAGTGTGTAAATTGCATTAGGACCTGACCATCCATACCTAACATGACCTGATGCCTCCAAGCACATCAAAAACTGTATATTTAGGTCTTTCTTCTTGGATGGGTCCAAGTACCATTGTTGATATTTGTACAGGTACACAAGTTCTGCCATAGTCATTACAGGAATAGCCATACTTGAACTCTAGGGATCTCTACTCCTTGACTCAATATGTGAGTCTAATAAACTACATTTTATCAAAGTTATCAAACCAAGGGTTGACAACCTAACATCTATTTCAGAGTCTCAGTCTACCTGGCCTCCCTGGGAAGGTGGGAAAGCAGATTGGGGGAACTTCCTGCATCTGGAGTGGTGTAGGGTTCCTGGATGATCCACTCATGTACCACTGCTGCCCTCTAAGGCTCTGGCTCCATGCTTCTTGCCCCATTTAGCTCTGCTCACTCACAACAATGTCCAAGCTGAGGGTGTGAATTGGAAATTGCTAACTCCCCCTGGTACAATCATTTATGACATGAGAAGAGGCTCAGAAATTCTGCCATCGGGTATAATTACAAGAATGGAATATTCATTAACACTTAAAAGAATGTTTCTGAAAATGTCATATCATTAGCACCCTAAATCAGTCAATAGGGACAGTTAAAGCACATCCTTGCTGAGCATCTTTCCAATGTGTATATCTCTGAGGTGTCATCAAAATTTCAAGCCTGAGGATAAGTTCACAGCTGATGTTTCAAGCAAAGTTACTTTTCTTCAGGTTTGTTTGCATCTGTCAGCTTGGTAAAAGTTTCCCCATTTGCTGTCAGATGAAAAAGATATAATTAAACCAGTGACAAGTTGACTAATGTAATATGTACCAGCTACTCCCCAGAGACAGGCAAGATCATGGCTGTGCTTTATTCCAGTGATTCCCATCTTGAACCCTTTCATCCACACCCTAATTAACAAGGATGTTAAGGCAGCTCTCTAAACAATATTACATTTTTGTAGAGTAGCTTTAATTAGATAATTTAGAGATAAGGGCTGGCTCTGAGAATGTTTAAATTCCTAGTAATCACAACTATATTTTATTCATTGGATGGCATTTTTATATTGTAAAGTGAAAACCAAAGCCATCAAAATCCAGTGTCTCTCAATTATATTCATGTTATAAAGACATTCTTGAAATTATGCTAGCACTAATAGGAAGACTAAAAATGTGTTTCACATTTAACAATTATAGAGATTTAATATATAGATACCTGCATTAAGATTGGTTACAATACATGTAATTTGTGTTAATGCAAAGGAAAAAGAATGTGGTACATTTACTATCCTTCCAAATGTACAGATCATTACCAGGCTCTGCTAAGTAACAGTCTTGACATTCACAGGAGAATGGCAAAGTTATTCTCATGCCTGCATCTGTTACAACTTTTTTCCCTAATATTCTCAAGAATTTGTGAGCTCTTCAAAAGATATCTAATGTGAACTTCTGGGAAAATGGCATCAGAGTAGGTATGCAGATTCTGACCCTCTCATAAAAAAAGCATAGAGAATGCAGGGACCTATGTAAATGAACAGGTACTCTGAGTAAACTAGGAGGGCATTGGAAAGATAAAGGAGCCAAAGGAATACCATGAATTGCTCACCTCTGTGGCTAGAAATGGCACCTATATCCTGCACTCAGAGCATGTAGCCTCAGTGGAGCCCTTGTCTCACTGCTGCCAATGGAGTGGGAGGGAGCATTGCCTGGGAGGAAGACGGGTCTGGCAGAAGGTGGAGAGTGTTTTGTTTGTGGTTAGTTTGGCCAGTTGAATCCCCTTTGACTCTCAGATGGGACCCAGCCCAGAAGGGGAGAGAAGAGGGAGATCTACTTAGGCAGGCTGTCACATTCAGCCACCTGGGGAGAGAGAGGAACTAGATTAGAGAGGGGGCAGTGACAGGCACCTAATCAGCAGGACTCTGGCAAACTGTAGAAGTCTAAAACACCTGAGGGAAAGGAGGCAGGTAGATTTGTGAAGCTTAATTAACATAAGGAGACAGTTTAGCTCAGTGGAGGAAGTCCCACCTTGGATATATAAGGTCCTTGGTTCAATTCCTTGGATCTCCTTAGAGAAATGATTCAATGAGTGATCCACCAGTTTATCAGGTATCCAGCTGATATATTATGACAGGGAACATAAAGACATTCTTTTTGTTTTAGGTTTTCTTGGATCTGTTACATATTTTTTTAAAGAGTTGCCTTTTATTTTTTTCCTTATTTAACTTGCTAAACTTGGTACATCACCAGCAGAGAGCAGGCTGCAGGGTGGTTGATTTAATGAATACTGAAAACCTGAGAAGCTCCTTGGGGGAAGAGGGAAGGCTGCTTTTCCTTGGTTGTTTTTTATTTTATTTTTATTTTTTATTTGCTGATTTTTGTTTCTTCTTTGTTGTGTTTCCTCTTTCTTTAACAATTTCTTCTTTATCAATTTTTTTTCTACCTATGATATTTCTATTCTTTCCTTCATTTTTCTATTTTCTGTTTTCTGATGTTTTTCTTTCCTTCAACTTCTTTTTGTTTGGTCTTCAGTTTTTTGTTTTTATTTTGCTGTCTTTTTTCTCTGTTTTCTTTCTTTTTTATGGTTTCTTTTTTCTTTCTTTCTTTTTTCTCTTTTCATTTCCTCTCTTCTCATCATTCTGGCCTTTTAATTCAATCTATATAGTTTTCTTTATGGTGTTTCTCTTTTCATTTTTTCTATTCACCTTTTTTTTTTATTGTGGGTAAAAATCAAATTTTTCACAAT
>JAQZBX010046158.1:0-20843 GCA_029593785.1 Cabassous unicinctus | reverse complement strand
AGGCAAAGCCTAGAGAGCCTCATATTCTGCAGCTGACCTTGTGGAAGAAGTGGAGGAGCTGAACCCAGATAGAGACAGGGCCCTGGGAAGAGAGGAACCCAAGAAGCCTGAACCCTGGCAAACTTTGGCAGCTGCCTTGCTCCAACACATAGCAACAGACTTTGGTGAGGGAAGAAACTTATGCTTTATGGCCCAGTAACTGTAAGCTTCTACCATATATAAATACCCTTTATAGAAACCAACTGATTTCTGGTGTTTTGCATCAGCACCCTTTTGGTTGACTAATACATCCATCATCATCATTTTTTAGTAGTCCTGGGTAAGTATGATGAACTGGAGTGTTGGTGTTACAGCAATGCTAAGATTCAGGACTCAACCAGCATATGAACAGACTGAAGATTTAAGTCTCTGGTACATATATTTAATGTGTATAGTGGTAATTATAGGTTCAAATAAAAGAGGCAGAAGAGCCATATAGAGGGAAATTATAAATAATTCTAATTCTGTTATATTGGGGAACATATATTCCTAGGAAAGGACCACTGACAGGGTGTTGAATTCCTGAGACTGTCTACCCTAGAGTGTCTAGATGTCTGTAGAACCCCTAGGAGCACCCCTGCTTGAGGCATTGTTTACTATGGCATTCATTGAGATCCTGTTGAGACCTGCATACGCATAATGTCTAGAATGACCTCCCAACTCACTTGAAATCTCCTAGCCATCAAAACTCATTTGTATTTAATGTTTCCCTCTTTTGATCAAGGTCTTTTTGTCAAATGCAGTGCTAGTCAGCTCTTGGCAATAATCCCTAGATGCCAGGGAAGCTCATCCCTGTTAGTACCCAGAGAGGGAGATCTGTCCTGGAAAGAAAAGTGACAGTTGAATTTTCTCCCATGGGTCCTAAGACATAGGCCTCCAATGGGCAAACTCCATGTTTGTCCCTCCATTAAAGCAGACCTTAATGCCAGTTGTGTCTAAGTTCTACTCACATTACTCTGGCAATTATTGCTCCACTCTGTATATCCTTCACACAGCAAGCATACTGCAAAGGTTCCAGTGTTCCACAAGCTTGGTGTATAGTGCCCTCTGTAGTGACCTTCCTAGACAATAACTCAAATAAAGAGACACCATGCTTGTTACTGTGGGTCTGATTTAAATACTCAAGAGAGTCTGACAACACTGAAGTTTATCCCCTTATTCTGTGGCCTATGGATATGTCCACTGCTGTAAGGTACTATTTCTTGCTGGAGTTGAGAACAGGCCTTTCAATTTTGTATGATATAAACTAAGTTGGAATATTTTATAGGAATACCCAGTGCACTCTCCATGCATCACCCCATGGCACCTACATTATGGCCACACTTTTCATTTGGCCACAAGGCTGCTGCTTCTGCTGGAGTCAGGCAGAACATCCAGATACAGACCAGAGCATCTGCCTCTTGATTCCCAGGCAGAGAAGTTGTTTCTGTGACATCTAACTTCTTTAAAATAATTAAAAGCATGACTAATAACATTATACTGTTATCTAATATTATGCAGAAAACATTGTTAAATTTTTAGAAGTTTTATACAATCTTTAAGTATTTATATGTACATTTTACCCATATAACTTTGATTAATAGGTTAGACAATCTCTTTTAATTTTTGTTACATTTTCTAATCACTTATCATTTAAATTATATCAAATGAACTAACTGTTTTATTACTTCAGTTTTTATAAGGTCAAATAGCAATTTTTTTGCAATAATTTAAAAATGAAAAGATACCTACTAGCGTTTGACTTTGAGAAAAAAAAGTGCTAAAATTTGTTAGGTTTGAAGACTTGGTTTTTTTCCCCCACAACCAAGGATACAAAAAAGACATCATAAAGTACAAGAAGCTATTTTGATAAAACAGTCTTTCTGCTTTGTTTACTGATTATTCAGGAGAAAACTCATAACTTTCTACTACAACAGATGAATGATTTAAGATAATTTGTCACTTTAATGGAGAGAGAACCAGCTTTTAGTTTTGCATCAATATACTATTTGATTCTAAGGCTTTTAATGTGTTATAGTTAGATCCATCAAATCTTACCTAACTTTGACCATAAAAATTAATTTTCTGCAAAACTTCTGTACTTTCTGTATACATTCAGGTTTTGTCTCACATTTTTCTCTTTCTTAATAGCCACTTGTTTTATCTTAGGAATAAATTTTTTCGGTTTTTATTAATAAAAAGAAAAGACACATTCTATATAATTTACATACTTAAGTAACCAAAATGATTTTGGAAACTGTCTCCAAACAAACCACTTACAACATACAATTACCATTAAAATTAAACCAACTTGTCAGAATAATGACTTAATTTGATGATTTGAGTACCTAATATCATGCAATACTAGAACACTGATAGATCATAGAGAATGTTTTTCAGAAATATTTGCTTTCTTTAGTTTACTATTTTATCAGTATTTTAGTGCAATATATTATGAAACATTTAGAAACACATTTCTGAAACAATTTTCTATATGCAAGTTGGCCGGGGAAGCTGATTGCTGTCAGGGCTAATCCATTGTTGATTTGCAGGCTTAGAAAGTGGCTAGGATTTGGTGTCAATAAATTTCTAAAACTATGTATAACCTTAAAAGCATAGTTATTTATGCTTTTCACTTCTGCCCAGATTTAAGTTAAGTGAATTAAAGATATGATACTTATGGATGGTGATATGAGACAGAGGTAGAATCAACATTGAAGAGGAATAAGTTTGAAATTGAAAAAATGTTCAGTATTTTCAGTGAGGAAGATTGTCTTAGCAACATTAAGTTTCCATAAGGTGGAGAAGGACACTAAAGTTAAGTCAAGGTTACACACACTAACTTTGCTGTTGTAACTCTTGCTCTTAGACAGCTGATATATGCTTTAGCTACTGAGATGAGAAAGAAATTTAAATATCCAATGTGTTTATGTTTGCCATTATATTTTTAGCTGATACTCCAAATGTGCAACCACCCAGTTCACAATGAAAAATTAAAATAATGTTTATTATAATTAGGAAGACCAAGGGTTGAAGGATTCAGGGTAATAGTCTTTACTTGGTCAAAGCTAATTCTTTTGAGAATCCCAAACAGATTTTCAGGAAGGGAATTTTTATTCATACGATTGAGAGGAGAAGCTATTTCAGAAAAGTTGGTAATCCACTACCTGAAGTATCCTTAAATCTTATGAATTCTCTAAGCTTTCTCTTGGTAATAGGATGAGGGAAAATTAGAGTGGTGGTAGGTCCACCTGATGAGAGGATTTGCTTTCCTGGTTATATCATGGTCTAGCTAGTGGCCCTGGGTCTGGCAAACTTATAATTTTTTTCTTAGAAACCCAAAGTCCTTTAATATAAGATTTTATAGAAATTAAAGGACTCTTACTGAGAAAAGGTTATATAATTGAACATAAAAGCAATCTGTCCTTTCTTTTTTCATGAAGATGGCACCAAAAGTGAAGAAGGAAGCCCCTGCTTCTCCCAAAACTGAAGCCCAAGCAAAGGCTTTGATAAACCAAGAAGGAAGTACTGAAAGGCATCAATAGCCACAAAAAAGAAGATATGCACATCACCTACCTTCCAGTGGAGAACAGCCAAAATATCCTTGTAAGAGCACCCCCAGGGAAACAAGCTTTACAATTAAGTCATTAATTTCCCCTTGAACACTGAGTTACCTTGAAGAAGTTTGAAGACAACAAATCTTTGTTTATTGTGGATGCCAACACCAACAAGCTCCAGATCAAACAGGCTGTGAAGAAGTTCTATGATAGTGATGTGGCCAAGTTCAGAACCCTGATTAGACCTGATGGAGAGAAGAAGGTGTATGTTCCGTTGGCTCCTGACTATGCTGTGTTGGATGTGGCCACCAAAATAGGGATCAACTAAACTGAGTTCAGCTGGCTAATTCAAAATATAAGTTTTTGACCATAAATAAAAGCAATTTTTCTATATACTGAATTAAGGTATAAGTACAGGAAAAATGTATATTTGGGAGATTATGGTTGACAACCTGATAGAATTATGAGGAGACTTCAATGAAGTTTTCTGGTATCACAGTCCAGTTGTATTGTCTTTTTTTCCCATGTTTCAGAGAAAAAGTATAAGAAGCCTGGGTGGAATGGCATACTGAAAATGTCTGAGGAGATATCTACTGCATTGCATGTGTTGACTTTGGAGGAATAGAAACCAAAGTAGTATTTGGGTTGGGAACAACATTGTAACATGGGCACCCTTCACAGTGAGTAGTCCTTGCATATTCTACAAAAGGTGCATTAACATTTTCAATTTCTATTGGGAGGATAGGAGTGTCACTTTGCTTGTATGTAGAATGAGCAGCACCATAGTTTGAAATATGAAACTATGAGTCTGTTTTTCAGGTGTTCAGAGAATAATTGGGAAAATTAGCCAGTGGCACTATATGGTCAATATTGACTTGTAAGAATTCTATTTATTTATTTTTACCACATCTGTGGATGAGGTAGCCTTGAGGACACTAGGCATTTAAGAAAGTAATCATAAAATTGATGTAATCATGAGATACATCAAAGATGGTTACTTATTGTGGTTTGTTGGAAATTGAATCAAGTACTCCACAAAAGACATGGGCAAGTCTTAATCCACATTCTTGGGGCTGTGATCACATCAGTAAATAGAACTCTTGTAGATGTTATTATTAGTTAAAATGTGGAAAATCTGCATACGGTGAGACCTTAAGGCAATATTTCTTATGTCAGTTAAGACCACAGAAGAGGCAGACACAGGATAGAGAGATCACCATACGACAGAGGATGTCAAAGCATTACAGATTCTGGGAGAAAGAAAGCTTGACAATATCTTGATGTTGCACTTCTACCCTCTCAAACTGTGAGACAATAAATTCCTATTTTTAATCCAACCAGATTTTGGTATTCATCATAAAAAGCCTTTATTAAGAACACAGGGACATAGATGCACATGGTAGTCAAAGTAGTTTAGTTCATTTATCATATTTAAGCTCTCTGTTTACTTATATATCCTTTGTCCAGATATTCCATTCAAAGGTGAGAATACTGTACTAACATCTCCAACTATTATTGTGTAGACATCTATTTCTCCCTTCAGTTATGCCAGTGTGTTTCTCATGTATTTTGGGGAACACTGGTTAGGTTCATGAATATTTGTTTTTGCTATTTCTTCTTGGTGAATTACTCCTTTTATTACTATATCATGTTCTTCTTTATATTTTATATCAGTTTTGCATTTAAAATGTATTTTGTCCAATATTAGTATAGCTACACCTGCCCTTTTCTGAATACTGCTTGTGTGGAATACCTTTTTATAACCTTCCACCTTCAACTTATTTGTGTTTTCTGTTTAAGGTGAGTCTCTTGTAGACAGCATATAGATGTCTGATATAGATGTTTATATATATATATAAACATGATACAGATGTTTATATATATATTAATCCTTTCTGCCAGTCTTTGTGTTTGGTTTGGGGAGTTCAATCCATTAATATTTAACATTATTACTGTAAAGGCATTTCTTATTTATCCACTATATCTTTTGGCTTTACATTTGGCTACCTTATTTTTATCTGTCTTTTTATCCTTTTAGTTACCCTTTAATTACCTTCATTTCTACACTCTTCTCCAGTTCTCTCTCTCCCATTTTTTCCTTTCATGTTGTAGCACTCCCTTTAGTGTCTCTTGTAAAGAGTCTCTTGATGCCATACTATCTTAGTTTTTGTTTACCTGTGAAGACTTTAAACTCACCCTCAACTTTGAAAGGCAGTTTTGCTGGATAAAGAATTATTGGCTGGTAGTTTTTTTCTTTCATTACCTTTAATAAATCATACCACTTTCTTCTCACCCTCATGATTTTTTGATGAGAAATCAGGATTTAGTCTTATTAAGCTTCCATTGTATGTGATGAATTGCTTTATTCTTTCTGTGTTCAGAATTCTTTTTTTATCTCTAGCATTTGACATTCTAAGTAGAATGTTTCTAGAAGTAGGTTTATTCAGATTTATTCTATTTGGTGTATGTTGTCCTTTTTTGATAGTGATATTTAGTCTTTCATAATGTTTGAGTAATTTTCAGCTTCTATTTCCTCATTCTTTCTGACCCTTTTCCATTTTCTTTTCCTTCCAGGACACCCACAATGCAAATGTTTTTGCATTTTGCACACTGTAATTCAATTCTCTGACATTTTGTTAATTTTTTCCTTTCTTTTCACTATCTGTTCCTCTATTCTTTAAAACTCAGATGTTTTGTCTTCTAATTCATTTATTATTTCATCAGCTACTTAAAATCTGCTGTTATATGTCTCTAATAGTTTTTTTTAAATCAATTTTATTGATACAAATTAATAAAACATACAAACCATCCAAAGTGTACAATCAATGGTCTTAGGTATAATCACATAGTTTGGTATTCATCAATATAATAATTATTAGAGAATTTTCATTATTCTAATAATAATTATAACAACAACAAACAAAAAGTCATCACCTCTCAATCTATGTTTCACCTGCTTTACACAGCTGCTACCATGCTTCTGTCTCTCTAGTTTATTTGCATTTAAATTTTGTATATATGGAGTCAAGCAATATTAGCACCTCATGTCTGGTTTCTTTCACTTATTATATTTCACTTTTATACCCTTATTGGAAGATTAATATCTTACTATATACTACTGTCTATAGTTTGTTTTGCTTGTATTTTTCCCTGATAGCTAACATATTTTAATCTTATCCATTGTGTCTTTCATTCCCATAATTTCTGCTACTTCTCTTTGCAATCTTTTAAAAAATTTTTATGTTCCTCCAGTGTTTTCTTAATATCCTTAATCTCTTTAGCCATCATATTGAATTTATTAAGGGCATTTATTTAAACACCTTTGATAGTAGTCTCAAATCGTACATCTTACCTAGAGGTCTAATTTGTTCCATTTGCTGGCTCATATCTTCTTGTCCCCTAGTATGGCTGGTAATTTTCTGCTGTTGTCTTGGCATCTACTATTTTATGTTTACCTGTGTTCAGTCTCTCTCATTAGGCTATACTTTTCTTATTGGTTGGCTTTCTGCTACAGCTTCCCATGTTCCTCCTCTGGCAATGTTAGTCTATTCTATTTACATTCTATTTGCCTCTGTGTATTATAATACTCTTTTGGTTTTCTCTAGTTATTTTTACCTTGGCAGAAAATCTTTATAAAAATTTTTTATTGAAGCTTTTCATTCATAATGAACATCCATAAATAAGTGTATAAGTTGTGAACTTACAAAACAAACAAGCATATCATCATACAGAGTTCCCATACATTATTCCACAAACATCTTGCATTGTTGTGAATCTTTTGTTACAAACTATGAAAGAACATCATCAAAACATTATTACTTACTCTAGCCAACATCTTACATTTGGTGTATTTTTCCCCCAACCCACCTGGTTAATCAAACTCTGCATTAGTATTATATAGTTGTTAAAGTTTGTTGAGAGAATATTCTCATAATTGTTCTATTAACCACAGTCCATCATCAGCCATAGGACTAATTGTGTTGAACAAGTCTATACTTTATAAAATCCATTCAAAGTGTACAGTCATTAGCTCTCATATTCATGATAGAGTTGTGCTGTCATCACCTCAAACAATTTTTGAACATTTTCATTTCTCAAAAAGGAAAAATCCCATATACACCCCTATTTTTGTTCTTTAGAATTGATATATCTTCCTCCCCATTGCTGCAAAAATAGTATAATATTACTGTTAACTATAATGCATAAGTTACGTTAGCTGTAATTTCCCATTTATCACTGTATAATTAGCACTTTTTAAAGGAAGAACATCCTTATACTTATATTAACCATAAAATATAATATCATCCACCACCAAAATCATCATGTTATACAGTCCCTACATTATTCTCTTGCTTCCTTTCAATTGAAATATTACATCCATAGACTACCACTTTCAGCCACATTCATTTATAAAGTGGCAGTGTTAGTTATACTCATTATAATGTATTATCATCAACTCTATTCATTTCCACACATTTACAATAATCCTTATTAAAAACTCTTCATTCATTTTCCGCTCCTGGTCTCAATCCACATTCAATTTCCTAGTAACCTATACTCTAGAATTTATGTCCACGAGTTTATTCATTTTAGTTCACACTAGTGAGACCATACAATATTTGTCCTTTTTCGTCTGACATTTCACTCAACATAATGTCTGCAAAGTTTATCCAAGTTGTCATGTGCATTCTGATTTAATTCTTCCTTCTTTTTTTACTAAATACTTTTCCATTGTATTCATATTCCACATTTTGTTTATCCATGCATAGGTTTACAGACACTTGAGTTCTTTCCATATTTTAGCAATTGTGAATAATGCTGCTATGCATCAGTGTGCAAGCGTTAGTTTGTGTCCTTGCTTTCAGTTCTTCTGAATATATTCCTAGTAATGGGATTGCTAGATCAAATGGCAGTTCTATATTTAGTTTCTTGAGGAACCACTAAAATGTCTTCCATAAAGGCTATACCATTCTACATTCACAACAACAGTGAAAAAGTGTACTTATTTCTCAAGGTCTTCTCCAGCATTTCTAGTTTTCTGTTTTTGTCATAATAGCCATTCTGTAAGGTGTGAAATGAAATCTCAGTGTAGTTTTGATCTGCATTTCCCTATTAGCTAAAGATACTGAAAATTTTTTCATGTGCTTTTTGACCATTTGTATTTCCTCTTTGGAGAAATGTCTAGTCATGTCTTTCACCCATTTTTTAATTTGGTTGCTTGTGTTTTTATCATTGGGTTATATGATCTCTTTACATAACATTATCAAACCATTATCAGATATGTTTTTCCCAAATATCTTCATCCATTAAGCAGACTGAATTTTCACAATCTTGACAACATCCTTTGAAGTACAAAAGTCTTTTTAAAGTTAGAGGAGGTCTCATTTATCTATTTTATTTTTCTTGTGTTGTTCATGCTTTGGGTGTAAAGTTTTAGAAACTACCATTTACCCCAACAACTTGAAGATTTTTTCCTATATTTTCCTCCAGGATTTTCATGGCTGTAGTTTTAATTTTGAAACTTTGATCCATTTTGATTTAATTTTTGTATAAGATGTGAGATAGAGACCCTCATTTTTTTTTGGATGTGGGTATCTAATTCTTCCAGTAGTATTTGTTGAAAACTGCAGTTCTGGCCCAGCTGGGAGGGCTTAACAGCCTTCTCAAAAATCATTTTATCGTAAATTTGTGGATATATTTCTGAACACCTAATTCTATTACACTGATGAACATATCTATCTTTAAACCAGTGCCATGCAGTTTTTAACACTGTGGCTAAGTTATATGCTACAATATATCTCACTCATCTTTGGATAGAACAATTGGACAAAAGATCAGTAAGGAAACAGGGAACTTCAATAATATGATAAATGAGTTAAAACTCACAGGCATATATAGAATATTGCAGCCCAAAAGAGCAGGTTATACATTCTTCTCAAGTGCTCATGGAACTTTCTCCAGAAGAGACCATATGTTGTGTTACAAAACAAGTCCCATTAAATTTTAAAAGATTGAAATTATGCAAAGCACTCTATCTAATCAAAATATAATGAAGCTGATAATCAACAACAGGTGGAGAAAAGGAAAACTCACAAATATATGGAGGTTAAACAACACACCCTTAATCAGTGACGTTTTCTCAGAGAAGAAATCGCAAGAGAAATCAGTAAATATCTCGAGATGAATGAAAGTGAGAATACAATAAATTAATATATCAAAACCAATGAGATACCATAAAAGTATTACAGAGAAAAGAAATTACTGCCCTCAAGGTTTACAATAAAAAAGAACAAAGATTTAAAATCAAAGATCTAACTCAAGACAGGCAGGAACTATAAAAAGAACAGCAAACTAATCCCAAAGTAATCATAAGCAAAGAAATAAAGACTAGAGAGCAGAAATACATGAAATTGAGAAAAAAAGCTATAGAAAGAATATCCAAACAAATGTTGACTCTTCGAAGAGATAAAAAAAAATTAAGACTTAGAAGAAAGAAAGAGAAAAGATATAAATAAATGAGACCAGAAATGAAAGGTCTTCTGATGCCATACTCTTTTAGTTTGTTTTTCTGTGAAGACATTAAACTCACCCTCGGTGTTGAAGGACAGTTTTGCCAGCTAAAGAGTTCTTCATTGGCAATTTTTCTCTTTCAGAACTTTTATATCATAGTACTGCTTTCTTGCCCCCATTGTTATTGAAGAGAATTCAGTACTTAGTCTTATTGATAGTCCCTTGTATGTGATGATTTTTTTTTTTTTTCTGCTTTCAGAATTCTCCCATCTCTGGCATTTGGCATTCTGAATATTAAGTTCCTCAGAGTAGATTTAAGTAGATTTATTCTGATTGTGCTGTATTGTTCTTCTTGGATATTGATATTTATGTCTTTCATAAGGGTTGGGAAATTTTTGTGATTATTTTCTCAAATATTTTTTCTGGCCTTTTCCGTTCTCTTCTCCATCTGGGACATATACAATGCATATGTTTGTGTATTTCACATTGACATTCAAATTCCTGAAATCTTACTGCATTTTTTCCTTTCTTTTCTCTTTCTGTTCTCCTGTCTTTTCACATTCAGATGCTCTTTCCTCCAACTCTCTTATTCTATCCTCATCTAATTCAAATCTGCTATTATATGCCTCCAAAATATTTTTAACCACTTCCATTGTGTTTTTCACTCCCATAAGATCTTTTACTTTTCTTTGCAAACTTTCTAATTCTTCTTTATTTTCACCCTGTGTCTTCTTAATATCCTTAGTATCTTTAGCTATCTCATTGAGTTTATTAAGGATATTTGTTTGAATATCCGTTATTAGTTGTCTCAAATCCTGTGTTTTTTCTAAAGGTTTAATTTGTTCTTTTGACTATGCCAGATCTTCCTGTTTCTTAGTATGGCTTGTAATTTCCAGCCGGTGTCTTGGCATTTGGGTTTTTTTATGTGTTTATTCTGTGCTCAATTTCTCTCTTTAGCCTATGGTTTTCTTATTCATTTGGTGTTTGCTAAAGTTTATACTGTCCCTTCCTTGTGAATGTTTGTTCTGTTTATTTTTTAAAAAATTATCTGTATAATTTAAATACTCTATTTGTCTTCTCTAACTGATATTTCCTGGAGGGCTAATTTTGGTAGAAGTGTCCACCTAGTGACCATCTTCACAATGCTGGTTTCCTCATCAAAACAGGCTCAGGGGATCTATGAATGGAGTGTAGATCAATTCAAATGTGCTCTGGAGAAGAGACACTAAAGGCTTCCTATCTTTCCTTTGATAAGTCCCACAATTTAGTCTTTCCTAAAGTAGCCAGTAGGGAGTACTCTTTATCCAGTTGCTCCCTACTGCCCTAAGATTATTCTGTGATTTTAATTCTTAGCTGACTTAGTTCCTGGTGGGGTATAGTTGAACCTGAGGCCTCCAGTCTACCTGGGATAAAACTGCTGCACAGCTTCCAGCCCCTGAGTTCTGAGTTCTCTAATCAGCTGCCACAACTTTTGTTGGGTTGCCTGAGTTGGGTAGGGTGATTCTGCCCACACTCACTTAAGAAAGAGTTTTCAGGCTGCTCATGGTTCCTCTCCATTCTGGGACACATTGCTATCAAGGGTGCCACAGCCCTCTAACTTGGGCAGGATGAATCTGCAGGCACTGCCTAAAAGAGGGTGCATGTTTCCCCTCTTTCTTCAACATGTTTGGGCTGAGGGTGCTGCAGCCCTTTAAGGTGGATATGGTGAGTCTACTTCCTCTTCCGCAAGAAAATGTACAAACTACACCCAATTTTCATTCCTCCTGGTTTTAGGGGCCCAAAAGTGGCTCTCCAACAAGAGCGTGCTGAATTTGGTTCAAAGGATCCCCAGATATGATGTGCTTTTCCATCACCCCTCCTTTCCTGCTAGGGCACAGATAGCACAAAGGCTGCTGGCTTATTTGTGGTTTGGGCAGGTTTAAACCTCAGTTGTGCTCAGAATTGGAATTCATCTAGCCAAATTTGCTAAATATAGACATAGACATAGTTGGTGCCAGGCCACTTTCTCTCCCTTGCTTTTAGGAAAGGGAGCTTTACTTCTAGCCAGGGAGTGGATCCTAAGGCAGTCTGACTCGCCAGTGGAGATGGGCAACCACCTCTGCAATATGGAAGAATCCACTCATGAATCATCATGACAGATTGTCAGTTTCTTCCTCCTTTTCTTCCATGAATGATTTACTGTGTCCTTCTAGTCTCTGGGGTACCCCCAAACAGTTGATATGGGCAGATCTTGGCTGATTATTAAATGCCCTGTGGGATGAATTGATTGTTAGAGTGCCCTACTTTGTTGCCATTTTGGATTCTCTTTCTAACGTGTCTTGAATCTCACCTCTGGTGTCTTTCATTCTCATCAGCTCTGTTATATTTCTATTCAAGTTTTCCAATTCTCTGGGCTCATCCAAGGTCTTCTTAATGTCCTTTATCTCTTAACCTTATTTTCCTTCACATCTTAGAATTAATTTGAGATTTGTATGAATATAATTGATTGGTTATCTTAAATCCTGTATCTTATCAGGAATTTTTAATTGATCCTTTAGCTAGGCCATATCTTCCCATTTCTTAGTATGGCTTGTAATTTTTTGCTGATGTCTACATATCTGCTTATGTTGTTGAATTTACTCTGATGGTCAATTTCTCACTCTTGCCTAGTAGTTTTGTTTCATGGCTCTTTGATTTTTGTTTCAAGTTATTTTAAACCTTTAGATTGCCCAGCTTTTGTAATCAAAACAGAGCCAGGGACCCACTAATGGGGGGCATACCAGTTTCAAGAGTGCCTGGACTTGAGAGACTCCAAAAAGGTTTTTTTCTTATTGCAGTTTTTCAGCCTCCCAGAAGATGTTGCTCTTTGACAAACCACTCCAGGATGGTGTTTCTTCCAACTTCCATCACTGTTGATTTCAGTCTGGCCAGAGCTAAGATTGAAAATGGGCTCTGCTGTGCAAACTCACTGAAGAGAAACCACTCTCTGCCCTCTACCACATACTCACTCCTCAAAGGGAGCAATATGTCTGTTCCTCTTTCAGGTGGACACAGAGAGCCACAGGTGTTACCCAATCTGTTCATCTTGAGCATGGGGGATATGTGCTATTCTCACCGTGGGGACTAGTAACTCATAGTTTTTGCACCTGCAACTTTGCATCTCTGTCCTTGTCCTTCCTGGATGATTTGTAGCCTTCTCCTGGTTTGCATACTCTCAAAGCACCTCCCTCAGATGGCTTTGGTACTTCCTCTATTTTTTCATAAATATTTCTTTATTTTTTCAAACAGATACTTAGATTACATACAATGTTACATAAAAAATTATAAGGGATTCCCATATGCCCCACTCCCCACATTTCCCACTTTTCCCCACATTAACAACTTCTTTCATTAGTGTGGTACATTCATTGCAATTGATGAGCACACTTTGGGGCAATGCCACTAAGGATGGATTATAGTTTACATTGTAGTTTAAACTCTCTCCCACTCATTTCTGTAGGTTATTGCAGGATATATAATGTCTTTTATCTGTCATTGCAATGTCATTCAAGACCATTTCAAGTCCCAAACGTGCCCCCATATTACACCTCTTTTCTCTTCTCCTTGCCTTCAGCACTTTTAGTGGCCACTGTCTCCACATCATTTATGTAATTTTTTCCATTTCTAGGATCACAATAAGTCTATAACAGAATTCCAGGAATTCCACTCTCCTCCATTGTTTTTAAAAATGTTCATCTCTGGCAACCTACTTCAACACCATCTTCCCAAAGTCATTGTTATCTGCTGTATCCTTATAAAAAAAAAAAAAAGAAAGAAATTCCTAATTAATAAATTGCCAAATGAATCACATGACATTATTTGGTCAATAAAATATTACCAAAAGTAATGAGTGTGGGATTAAAAGCCAACATATGAGAACTTTTATATAACATACTTTTATCTTGCCATGAAAGTCAGGAACATCTCATATGTAGGCTGCTCCAATAGCCTGAGCATAGAGGGTGGATCATATATGTGCATAGAGAATATCATAAAGTATAGATCATAATCACAACTGAAACAAAATGGGTTTGTCTTAAGCTGAAAATCTTATTTGCTTTCAGCATTGACCTGAGTGTTTTTAGTTATTGCAAACTAAATGTCTTAGATTGCTAATACTATGTCAAATACTTTTTTAAGAGCATTTACCAACTGACCACACCCATGGAATATTTACGCACATCTTATGTCCCACATCCTCACCAACAATTTGTAAATTAAGTCATATTTTTCCTGTGTACTGAATATGAGACTGTATCATGTGGATAACTTTATTTTCCTTCAAATCAATGGTGCAGATTATACTGCCCTGAGTAAAACAAGATATCTGTGTTTCCTCTTCCTCAAAATTCCTTTTTAGTCTTTAAAACTAAAATTTATTTTAAGTGATTTATGATATCAGATTTGATGCCCTTGCACTATTCTAGAGAAATAAATTATTTAGAGCAATCAAGTTCACAAATATGTTTCCATTTTGTGTATTGTTGTACATTTTTCTCCTCCTCTTTCACTTCATTCTCCATTTCTTCATCTCTGCCTTCAGCTCATTATCCTACTCCTCCTAAAAAGTTCCTTCATGTATCTGAAAATAACTTCAAAAGTTATTTCATGTATCTGAAAATAACTTCAAAAGTATTAGATAAAAGTTATTATTTCACGTACAAAGATTTGATTTTGTTTAGGTTGCAGGTAGAAATGTTATTCTTATTGCAGGTCCTTATTCTAGCTTTCATTTGTTGAGTGTTCATATTGTACCCTTTATTCTGTTGTATGTTTACTTGTCATATTTGCCTGTATGCCCCAATGTTTTATTACAATTATATTTGGAAAGACTTAATATCTGTAAAGGAAATTTTTAATATTATATATTCCCTAAGCGTGTTTATTATATGTAGATTTCATATGAAATTTAGAGCCAGCTTGTTAATTTTGATAATAGAAAGTCTGCAAGGATTTTTCTTTAGGTGTCATTTAATAAATGAGTATAATTGACATCATTATAATATTATCTTCCAATAAATATGGTCTATTTATTCATTAATTTATTTATTTCATTACTTTCAATGGAAGTTTCTTTTCCCACAAGATCTAGCAAATATATGCTATATATGTATTGCATTTTTTGTGTATTATTTTCAAAGTTCATTTTCTATGTTTTTTTACTATTTTAAATGTTCATGGTTCTTTGTTAATATTTTAATCCAATTGACTTCTCAAATTTGATTCAAATAATCTCACTATATCTGCAGTTTATTTTTTACCTTAATGAAAATTATATATGCTGCTATTGCAAGTCTTATGCCTTCATTTCCATTCATATATATTTTATTTTCCTTCTCCTGCTTCACTGTACTGCCTAATGACGATGGTGAGATTGGTCTTATTTGTCTGGTTCCCCATCAATGAGTGCTTCCATCATCTGTATTTTAAACTAGGTGATGCATGAACTAGTACAAATTCCTTTTCATAGATAATGTTCACAGAGTCAGGATATTGCTTTCTAAGTATTAGATAAAAGTTTTTAACATGAATAAGGATATTAGGAACTGAAATATTTTCTTCAAACCAAGAATGATCTTATGATATTTCTCCTTTGAGCTCAATTGTTGTCATTAATTGCTATCTTAAAGTTGTAATATTGGATTACATGTTCCCTGAGGCAAACAAATTTAGTAATGCGGTATAGAATATTTTATATATTGCTCTAATATTTTGGTATTCCTTTACATACACGTTATTTTTTAAATTCGTATTTTCTCGAATGATATCTATGAAGTTCTGTTTTTTTCCTAACAATCTTCTTGTCTTCATAGCCACCTTTTCTAATTTAAACTGTTACATTATATGCCCTCTGTATGGATCTCACGCTGGTTCCTCATTTTAGGTACTTGTAGATTTGGATCTCTCATAGTCACATCCTTAATGTAGTATCTTAAGATAGGGCAAATGGGCATTCAGGAGTGAAATACTCTTAGTTCATGACTTTTTGTTCATCAATTGTAATTAATACTTTCCTGGTTATTATTATGTGTGTAGGCATTTAATATTTATTTTCTGTATCTCAATTCAAATTAAGGAACATGTCTTTCTTATGAATATAAAGTTAATATTCGTTTGTAATAATCATCACCAACTTCATGTTTTCTCATTATTACCAGATATTACCAATTTAATTCATTATATTTGAGTTGTATCTATATAATTCTATTTTCTTTGGTTCCTAATTTTTTCTCCATAATAATTTCCTCTGGTGCTATTGATTTTTTCAACCATCATATTTCCAAAGTCTGAGATATTTATTAATTTCTCATTAGTCCTCTGCTTTACATTTTGCACTCCCTTCCTCTTTCATGCATATAAAATCTTCATATATCATTCTGAGTTTGTTGAATTGGGGTATTTTTAATAGCTTCTTCACTTCCAAGAAAATTATATTTTCATTGTTACGTGCAAATGTGTAGATATGTTTGCATTTGGGCACATATAATTATCCTAGTGACCTTAAATATTTTCTGTGTAAGAGAAGACTGTGCTATGATTGAGTTTTCTGTGATTTAGGGTTTTAGAAGGTAAACATGACTGGATAATTTTACCTATGGAATCTATAAACTAGAAAAATTGACTTGAGGGAAAAGTTTGGGAGATCATCTGAGATCTATGAATTACAAGTGAGAAAGGATCATAAATACCCACTCAATAAAACCCTCAGGATTTCATTATTTCTTTTCACAGTCTTTGGATAATGCCTGTGGCTTTTGAATTGTGAAGACAACATTAATGCCACATGCACGAAAATCTAATAGATTTTCGTGACTCAATATCCATACTTAGACTCATTTCAGTTTACATATTCTAATAAGAATTACACTGTCTCACCCACATTTGCTTTAATAGTTCCATATCTTATTAATATTTTCAGATGTTTTGGTCATTATTGTATTTAGTCATTAATAAAGTACTGATATGCTGTTTTCTGCCTTCAAGCAAAGTAGAAATTGAGAAAATGATACTAAGAATCAAATTGGTTCAATCCACAAGACCCACAGATAAAATGCAAAAAATGATGTCAACATATGGCTTCTATAAAGGAAGTCATGGTTGAGGAAATGGACAAATCATCACATTTTGAAATCAGTGGGTGCACATATTCATAATTTAATTATCTTTCTTAACTCTATTGATACATATTAATTTCAACAGTCATAAGATCTGAGAATCTTAACATAGGAAAGTATTTCAAATGAGAGCAATAGAAAAAAGAGACTTAAAATAAAATAAGATGACAACATATGATTCTCCAGGTTTCTGTTTCCCCACAAAGTCTTTGAATCTGTAGCAAAAACTTATAGAGACTTCTGCTTCTAGCTCCAGAAAACAGTTAGTCATATAAACTGGGCAAACTTTGAATCAAGAAAATTTAACTTAAAAGCAGTAGGAAAAGCACATTGTGCCACTGCAAACTCCTTCTACATTCCCTCCCCAACCAGGTGTGGAGCCAACCTGTGCTCTTAGTGTGGGTCTCTGGTCCGCTTCCAAAGGGAACAGAGTAAAACCTATGTATACTTTTGGGGTATGCGTGTTTGGCAATATATCTGTTGTCAACCTGAAGGACTGAACAAGGAACTAGTCTCTGGATCACACTTAAATAGCTTGGCCTGAAAGCAGGAGCAGGTTGCAGAGAGCTAAAGCAGTGGAAGAAACAATGAAATTGAGACAACCTGGTGCAAAGGATTACTTTAAGATATATGATACAGCATCTGGGAAGTAGTCTATTACATAGAAAGAAGAGGTGCCTTTTGGAATCCTGTAAAAAGTTGATATCTAAGGACATGAGCTTATCCACAGGACACATGCCCAGAAGAAAAGGAGAGAAGACTGTGCTTTTGCGTAAGGTTGATCTTCTTGGTAAGAAGGCTAAGCTCTGAAGGAGAGTGCTAGCCAACAGAGAGGCAATTTTCAGACTATAAAAGGTTATCTTTGCCTTGATTTTCTTTTGTTGTTGTTGTTGTTTGTTCTTGTCACTCATGGAAGTCTCTCTCATATAACCAGCTGATTAGAAACTATAGGATCATATAACTCATGGATTGCACTCAAAGGTTAGCTCATTGAAATATTAAAAATACATAGTGTGCAAAAAAGTTTACTAGCAAATAAATTCAATAGTGTTTTAAAAGAATTGATGCACTATCATCCAATGGGAATTATTCCAAGAAGGCAAGGGAGGATCAACATAAAAAAATGAATTAACAATATACACAATATTCATAGAATGAAGAGCACATGATATAATCATCTTATTTGAGAAATAAAAGGCAGTTATTAAAATCCAGCACTGTTTCCTGATAAGTCTCTTAGAAGCTACAAAGAGAAAGAAAATTCCTCACCATCATAAGGGCATACATGAAACATATAACAGCTGAATTTACACTCAATAGTGAAAGACTGAAAGCCTTTCTGCTCATTTCAGGAAGAAAAAAAGAGTGTCCACTGTCTCCACTGCTACCCAGCATTTTACTGGGAGTTCCAGACAGAGCAATTAGGAAGGAAAAAGAAATAAAAATGATCAAAATAGGAAAGGAAAAAGGCTAATTTTTCCTATTTGCTGATAACATGATCCTAGATCTAGAAACTATTAGAGGTAATAAATTCAGCAATGTGGCAGGGTACAAGTTAAACATGCAGAAGTTATTGGTGTCTCTATACACCAATAATTGTATAATCTGAAAAGCAAATTAGGATATTCCTTTTACAATGGCAATGCAAACAGTCAAATATCTAGAAATAAATTTAACCCATGAGAGAAAGTACATGAACACAAAAATTACTGAACATTGCTGAAATGAAGACTTAAATAAATGAAAAGGCATTCCATGAAATGTACTGGAAGATTAAAGATTGCTATGATGTCAATTCTACTCAAAATTATTTCCAGATTTGATGCAATAACACCTAAAATTCAAAAACATTCTCTGTAAGAATGGAAAAGTCAATTATAAAATTCATATAGAATGGTAAGAGACCTTAAATAGCTAAAAACAACATGAAAAAGAAAAAAATGGTTGGGTTCACATTTCCTGATTTTAAAACTTATTGCAAAGCTACAGTGCTTAAAACAGCCAGTTGCTGGCAAAAAGACAGATATATAGACCAACAGTACTGAATTTAGAGTTCAGAAATAAAGTCTCACATCTAAGGTGAACTCTTATTTAGATAGGGTGACAATCTCATAAATGGAGAAAAAAATAGACTCTTCAACAAATCATGCTGGGATAACTGGATAATCATAGGCAAAAGAATGAAAGTGGATACCTAGTTCATACCTTATGAAAAATTAAGTTATTTAAATGGATTAAAGATCTAAATATAAGGACTAAAACTATACAACTCCAAGAAGAAACAGGGTAACATTCAGGACATTCTATTAGGCGATGGTTTCTCAGAATTTATACCAAAAACAAAGACAATACAAGATAAATAAAATTTTTTTTGTGAATCAAAGGAAATTTATGTTAGTGAAAAGACAAACAACAAAATTGGAGAAAATATTTGTTAACCACATAGCTGAAAAGAATTTAATATCCAGAATATATAAGAAAATTACAAATCAAGAACAAAAAAAGCAAACAACTAATTAAAAAATGGGCAGAGGACTTCAATAGACATTTCTCCAAAGATGGTATGCAAATAACCAATAAATTCATGAAAAGATTATCAACATCATTAGCCATTAGTGAAACAAAAATCAAGACCAAAAGTAGATACAACATCCATTAGAATATCTACTCTTTATAAAATGGAGAATATGTGCTGATGAGAATGTGGTAAAATATGAACACTTACACACTGTTGGTGAAAATGTAAAATGGTTCAGGTGCTGTGGAAAACAGAAAGGTCTTCAGAAAGTTAAGTACTGTATAGAATTAGCATAGATGTGGCAATCCTACCACTATATATATCATACAGTATTAAAGGCATGGATACTAACAGACATTTGCACACCAATATTTGACATTCATAGTAACACTATTCACAATTTCCAAAAGGTGAAAACAACACAAATGTCTATCAAAAGAAGAAAAGATAAAAAATGTGGTATATACATACAATAGAATGTAGTCAACCATAAAAAGGAATTAAGTTCCAATATATGCTGCAACATGGATTACCTTGCAAGCAACATCTTGACCAAAACAAGCCAGATGCAAAAGGACAAATGCTGTATGAGCTCACTAATATGATATAATTATATAAATGAACAATCAAATATGGTTATAGAGGCTAACATGGCCACGGCCCCTCTTTGAGGAAATAAAACTGCACCTCAGCCTCGTCATATTCACTTTCCCCCCCCTCCCCCCCCTCCTCCACTACCCCCCCTTTTTCGTGGCTGCTAGGGCTGAGATAAGAACAGCTCTCACCATCTTCCAAGAATTCGTCCTCTAGGAAGTTAGCAAACCCGCGCCTCTCTCATCTGCCATCTACCTTAGCAACAAGAAACCACCTATCCCCTACCACTATCCATCTTTAAACCCACCAATCCCCACCCTCTTTCCCGTTCGCACCACTATGTTCCTGCCACCCCCACACCCACCAATCAGCAATTACTACACCCCTCTATGCTCTATAAATTGTGTTTCACTCCCCGAATAAAGGATCTTGCCATCATCCTGGGTTCGGTAGTTTTCTCTTCGGGGCCATCTCGTTCTTACCCATGAACCCCACGTGAAGCCCCCCCCCCCG
>JAQZBX010046157.1:0-20845 GCA_029593785.1 Cabassous unicinctus | reverse complement strand
AAATCTTTAAAAACAAAACAAAAACAAAACAAAACAGCTAAACAGAGTTGCCATGACCTGGGAATTCCACACCTATGTATCTAGGAGGGGGGTGGGTGATGGCTAAGGGTGCAGAGTTTCTTTCTGGGGTGGGTTTCTTTTGAGGGTAAAGAAAGTGTTCTAACGTTGACAGTGGTGACGGATGCACAGATCTGTGAATACACTAAAAGCCATTGAACTACACACTCTAAATGGGTGAGCTGTATGGTACATGAATTGTATCTCAATAAAGCTGTTATTTTTCAAAAGAAAAAAGAAAAGGCTGGGTGTAGCCTGTTCCCATCCCCCACGCTGCCAGGGCAGAGCCCTGCGGCTTTCTTCCTCCCCTCAGCAAGGGGCTTCCTCACTGCATTCTACCAGTGTTCACTCTGAAAAGTGGTCTCCCATGGGCTGGATCTGGATGGACAAGGCACCTAAGTCACAGCACATGGGAAGAAACCGACAAGACCAGGTGGGACAGCAAGACTCTGCCCTGCAAGAGCTACCTGCTGCCCGGTGGTGAGAAAGCCTTTTGTGGATACAGCTATACGTGACTAGGCAGCCAAGCACCCCAGAAAAAGCAGTCAGCTCGCTGTCCGAGTTCAGGATGGCAGTGAGGAAGGCACGGGGCCATCCTTTACTTTCTTTTTACGCCCCCTAAACTGGCTCCCCTTTCAGGAAAGAGTCGGGGCCTTGTTCTGGTCATGTTCACACAACAAGGGTTAAACATGTCAAAGCAATGTGTTAGAATCAGGCTATGCAACAAATATTTGTCACAAAATAGGAAAATATGCCCTAGGCCTAGGTATAATTTGGGGTAAAAAAAAAAATGGGTGCTTCACAGTCTTCTTTTTATTAGAAGAATAATACATTCAGAACACAAAAGTTCCTAGTTGTAAATTTAAAGACAAAAAATAAATTTTATCTGCTTGGGCAATGATTTTTTTTTTTTTTTTTTTAATGAAGAAAATGATTCAGGAAAAGCAAAATTCACAACATACATAAATGGCTGCAAAAAATTTTGACTTTTTTTTTTTTAGGAGGTACCAGAGATTGAACCCAGGACCTCACACATGCAAAGCAGGTGCTCAACCACTGAGCTACACCTACTCCTTGATGACTATTTTATATCCCAAACATTATTTTTAAAAACTCAATAAATGTGGTAGTAATATCATATAGTAATATCAAGATAAGAACTGGAGTTCTGAGTTAGCATTCTTCTTGTAATACTAAGGAGTAAAGTACACATTACTTTGGAAGCAGGAAATAAACACATCACAAATTTTTTTTCCCTATAAACTCAATTGCTACAATTTTTAATTATCGTTAAATGAGCATTTGAAAGCAATCATGTAAGCATTAAATGAGTTTTAAAAATCACACGTACCTCGCCTGATGCTTCATCTACTAAAGTTATCTGGGTAGGAGTTTCAATTTCAATTGATATCTATTAAAACAAAATAAGAGATCATGAGTATACCATATCTGATATTTTCACTACCTTTCATGGCTTTATGTGCCTTTGCCATCTCAAACACAGAAAAGGGACCAAGAGAAAAAGTTACAGACTCTCTCTGTACAACAATTTCTGAATTCACTCTAATACACATTTTAACAGCTTGGGAAAATTATAAAGCTAAAATAAGACCTTTCTGGGGGCTGATTTGGCAATACGTATCAAGAGCCTTATAAACTTTATAATTTTTGACACAGCTATTGTATTTCCGTGAATTTAAATTTCCTCCCTTCACCTCCCTGTACAATTTCTTCTTTAACCTAAGGGTTATTTATTGTATGCCTTTAGTTCCCTATGGATGGGATGATTTTAGCTGTCCTTTTATTACTTTATTATCACTTTATTACTTTTAATAAAGTATTTATTACTTTTTAATTAAAATACTTGATTACTTTTAATAAAATTTTATTTATTAATTATTTCCAACAGCACTGTAGTATAGACAGAAAACAGAAAGCATGAGAAGTTAAGACTTCTTTCGTGACATAGTACATGGTAAATTTCTGTAAACACTCATGTATACCCAAAATATTGTTTGCTCAGTGATGGTCTTCTACTACATCAACTGAGCCAAGCTGGAACTATTTTCTAGCAGTCCCTTCCCTATATCCTTCCAGGTTACGTTGGCTGTAAGGGACCATTTGCATGACATCTAGAAGGCAGAAGTGAAGCAGCAGTCATCTTCTTATGCCCTGAAGGTGCCAGAAATTCTAACAGTCTGTGCACGTTGCTGTTCTAGAGGCTCAGCTCCCCGGCGTGGAGCAGACCTGCCATGCTTTCAACTCCTCCTGGTCTTCTCCTTTAGCTGCTGAGTTCTGGGGCCGGTGTATGCATAATCCAGTGGCAAAGGGGGTGGGGTAGCTTGGAGCTCTGTACCCCAGAAAAACATGCTCTTAATCCATTCCTGCAAGTGTGAACTCTTCTAAGTAGGACCTTCTGATAAGGTTACGTCAGTTACGGGGTGGCCCAGCTAAATCAGGATGGGTCTTGATCCTATAACTGAGGGCCTTAGAGGGAAGGCCACAGAGAAAGAGAAAGGCAGTGGGAGCATCCAGAAGCTGGACATCAATGGAATCCAGAAGAGAAGGGAGAAGCCAGGAGAGGCCGCCAGGTGCATTGCCATGTGACAGAGAAGTCAAGGACCAAGGATTCTCTGTGGCCAGCCCCAGAACGCCAGTCTTCTGGGAGAAAGCACTGTCTTGATGACGCCTTGATTTTGGACTTCTCCTAGCCTCAAAACTGTGAGCCAATAAATTCCCATTGTTTATGCCAACCCATTGCATGGTATTTGGTTTAGCAGTCAGGAAACTCAACTGGGGGTGACCAGGATTCTCCAGGTAGGAAGAAGTGAGCAACACACACAGGTTTCTATTTGTCCTTCAAGGCTCTAGCTTGTCCTTGTGGTCTCAGTCTGCCTCTGCTCCTCTCCACCTCTCTTCCAGTTCTCCTTCCTGAATGCCAGAGGGCTGACCTGCGACTTCAGGCTAATGCCAGAGGCCTGGGTTACAGTCTTGCTGTTATGGTCACCCTGTGCAGATGGGATGGGCCTCCTCCCAATTAACAGGTTGGATGCCAAGACATGATGCCACACACACACATCAAGAGGGTATGAAAAAGATAACTCACATCATGGGGCTTTCTGGGCAGAGCAGGGCAGCACCCAAGCTGATGGGTAATTGGCTTGTGTGAAGCAGGAGTGAGTGGCCTTGTTTTTTATTGGGGTAAAGGTGGGCCTGGGCTTATATGGTTTGAACTCCCCCATCAGCGTCAAGGGAGAGGCAGGCATTCTCATCAGATTGCCCAAATGTGGGGCAAAAGGAAGAGGAGAGGTAGGATTTGAAAGATGTCAGCAGTCTAACATCAAACAGACTTTCCATGATACTTGCAAAGATGTCTCTGCCACAATTGTATAAGGTCTAATCCATATAAGGAACCCCAATTCTCCCTGTGGCTCTCCAGCTCTTACAAAGATCAGTTACTGCCTTAACCAGCCAGAGGCTATTTTGTCAACTGCATACATGCTCCTATCTTCCGTTCCATTGTTCCTTTTAACATGAATTACATCCCTTGAACCTTGTGGGGTTTTTTGTTTGCTTGTTTTTTCCCCTTCCATTTTACTTTGTAGAATAAAAATTGCCATTTTGGCACTTTTAGTGTATCTTCCCCCCCTTTTTGCCATTTAACCTGTATTTATCCTTTTGTTTATATATGTATCTTGTAGACTAATACTGATGGGTCTTTCTTAATTTTTTAACCTAAACTGAGAATTTGTCTTTTAATCAAGAGTTGAGTTAAACCCATTTGTATTCATAGTAGTTACTGTTATAACAGGACTTTTCTGCCATCTTACTTAGCACTTTTTATATATTATACTTTGGTTTGTTTTTCTCCACTCTGCTTCCTTTCATTGGATAAATCCATTTTATTCTGCTGGATTAAAAGGTCTACTTTCCATTTTCACTTTCTGGTTGTTACCCCTTTCTTATTACAACCCAAAAATATATTTATTTTTTCTAACATATCTCATAATCTAAATAATAAAATTTAGCAACTATGTTAATGAACATTTCATACTTTAAAACATTTAAATGCTTATTAGCTAGAAAGCAATTAAAAAATAAAAGATCTAGATTAAACTGTTGACACTCAAGAAAAACAAATCAACAATAAGATGTCAACCTCTTCCAAACTGCTGAATTACAAAAGACAAAGTATCAATGTGTCAGTGTGTGAAGAATTGAGCTTTGAATAATTCCACTGCTTTTTGTGATCTATCTCCAAAAATGTTTCCCACTTAAAAAAAAAACAAAACAGAATTAGTGTTAATCAAAAAATAAACTTACAATTCGTTTCTCCCAAAATCTGTATTTCGGGCTGGTTAACAACAACTCCTTAGTAACAGGAGAACAGTATAAGTAAACCTTCAAGCTGAAAGGAAAAGACAAAAAAAAAAAAAAAAAAAAAAAAAAAAAAAAAAAAAAAATCTCATTCAGTACAATCCAAAATGAGCCATCTTACTTGGTGACTAGGAAATACATTTCATCCTATATGAACTGTGCTGGCACAACCAGTGTTAAGAGTAGTTCCCCAACATGACCTCACTGACTATTTCAGTGAGGTCATGTTCACCTCACTGACTATTTCAGTCCCATCAAGAATATAACAGGAGAGGGGAAAAAGCAGATCAGAGAAAACGCCAGGCCCTGCCTCCGCACCATTCTTATGCTACAGATGCTTGTACGTGATCAAGTATGTCTGGAAAGATACCAACCAAATGTTAAGCTATCTCTGGGGAACAGAAAGAGGGTATGGGGGACTGAAGACGTCAGCTTTTTACTTCATATTCATTTATTCTGTTTGTTTTTTAAACTGTATTAACTTCATAATAAACTTCCAGAAAAATCAACAGTATAGTTTAGAGGTTAGGAATACAGTCAGTGGCAGGTTGTATTTTCCCAAGAATGGCCACTAATATGGGTCCCACCCCACATGCTCTTCTTACAATACAGATGTTGGAATTCTTCCACTTTGGGGTGGGGTCTGCATCCCCTCCCCTTGAAAGTAGACAGATCCTGGCAACTGCCTTCACCAAAAAACTAAGGTATAAATGATGTTGTACTTTTGAGGCTATGACTTCCTACTGGCTCTCTCTAGAGACAGATGCTTCTCAACCCTGAGTCTCCAGGTAAGAAGTCAGCTATCCTGCTGAAAAGACTGAACCAAGACTGAGAGGGATGCCCAAGGGATCCCAACTCTTCCAGCCCTACCCATTTGTTCTTTCCAGCCAGGTGTCAGACAGGTGAGTGAGGCTTCAGATCATTTCAGTCCCCAGGTCCAGCAGAAACGAGCTATCCCAACTGTGCCCTGTCTGAATTCCTAACCCTCAGAATCTGAGAGATAACAAACAGTTCTTGCCATTTTAAGACACTAAGTTACGGAGGAATTTGTTACGCAGCAACAGATAACTAATACAGAGGCTCTAAAATCAGACAGACCTGGTTGAAATCCTGGTTCTGCCACTTACTGGCTGCATGACCTTGGACAACTAATTTAACCCCTCTGGTTCCTCAGTTTCCTCATCTGTAAAATAGAAATAATAATAGTACCTATTCAACAGGTTATCATGAGGCTCTAACGAGAATGTGAGCTCCAAAAGGGCAGGGATTTTGGTCTGTTGCTCAATGCTGTAGCCACAATATCTAGTAGAGGGTCTGACTCGCCATAGACACTCAAAAAAACTGTTGAACTAATAAATACATGTAGAGCACATAGCACAGTGCCAGGCACATAGTAAGCACTCAATAAACATTAGCTGCCATTATCAAGAGCACAAACTATTAATATCCTTTAGCTGAGAAGCCTGACATCATCTGGCTCAAAAAGTAAAAAAAAGTCTACAGGGCCCTTTCCAAATATATATCTTGAGTATTCAGAATTTAAATTTGGGCAATAGCAACAGCAAGAGAATGCAATAGTTCAGCTTTGAGAAAAGATCCAACAATATCAAATGATTCTTTATAATGGAACAACAATTACCACATACACATACAAACTACATTTCGGGAAATGAAGACGAACAAACTATGGCTGTTGCCAAGTACATGGATAAATCACAAAAATATAATGTTAAGTGAAAGAAGGCAAATACAGAGTCTATTCTGTCCGATTCTATTCATGTTACCTTCAAAACCAGGCAAAGCTAAACTATGATGAGAGAAGTCAGAATAGAGTTTCCTCTGGGGGAACGGGGGAAGACTAGCAGAAGGCACAAGGGGTCCTGGGCTACTGGCACTGTCCTACTTCATCTGGCTGGAAGCTACACAGATGGGATCACTTTGTAAACTGGGATGTGTGTACTTTTCTGTACAGATGTTATATCTCAATTAAAATATCTACTTAAAAACACACACACAAATAAGTAACAATATAAATTACCTGCATTCCAATCTTCTTTTCAAGGCAGGGGCTCTTAATCCTTTCATATGATCTAAAAACAAAAGAATAAAAAAAATCATACCCAGTGTAGCAGTTTGATATTGTTTATGAATTCCAAAAATAGATATTGAATTATGTTTGTAAATTGGTCTTTTCCTCTGAGCATATTAGATTATACTGGATTCAGAAGTTTCACTTTTATTTGATTGGGCCACGTCAGCAGGCTGTTGAGTCCCCGCCCCCTTGGTGTGCGGGCACTCACAGAGAAACCGCACTGCAGAGCAGGGAGGAGTTTGGAGCTGGAGCCCAGGAAGTAAGCACACAGAGGAGCAGAGAGAAGGTTCGATTAGACTTGGCAGAGGCCCTGGGAAGAGAGACAAGCTGTTTGTTTGAACGTCTACAGCTGGCCTTATGGAGAAAGCAGAACAGCTGAGCCCAGAGAAAAACAAGCCCCAAGAAGAGAGGAACCCAGGAAGCCTGAACTCTTTGCAGATAGTGGCAGCCGTCTTTCTCTAACACACGGCAACAGACTTTGGTGAGGGAAGTAACTTATGCTTTATGGCCTGCTAACTGTAAGCTTCTACCCCAAATACCCTTTATAAAAGCCAACAGATTTCTGGTATTTTGCACCAGCACCCCTTTTTCTGATTAATACACCCATTATTATTCAGAGGATTCCTCAGTCCAAGGAAACTGAGTCACCTGCTCTTTAATCTTCCTTTTAAGAGAAAATAAATGAGAAGTTTGCTTTTCTAGGAGAATTGATTCATAGGGCTCTTTCTTCTGAAGTTGAAGAATCTGTCTGAGAACAGGAACCAGAAAAAGTAGACCATTTCTGAGCCATCAAAAGCAATTTAGAAAGAAGAAGCCCTGCATCTTAGGGCAGAATCTGAATCATTCTAAGAAGCCACAGAAGAATGAGTGAACAGGGTCTCACTTGGATCTGCCACCTACCCCTTCCTCCACTTTCCTCTTTCATTTCAATCCAAACCACCCTATAGGCTATGTCACGCCCCCCATAAAAGTTAAGTCTGTCTAGAAATTCAAACTTGCTTTCATGGAATCGGCTAGGAAAGCAATCAGGATTAGGCAGGAATAACAAGAGTTTGCATTATGTCTGCATCCTACTTGGATTGCCAGGCTGAAAGGTGGCACATCAGCATCCACACAGCATGCTCCACAGCCCTCCAAAATAACAGAAATACGGAGAGATGACATTTAAGCAAAATATTTCATTAACTATATAATTTTAAAGTATATATTATAAAATATATAACTTTAACATCCTGAATCTTCAGCATGTAAAGGCCTAGATAACCATGACCAAAGACTTCTAAATTGTTTAGTCAAATCAAACCAATTCTAATTACACCCCATCCAGTCCCCTCTCCCCACATGCCTTCAACTTGTATGTGAAGATCTCTAGATCCTGCGAAAACAAGGCGATCACTCCACTTCCTCTGCTGACCACCACAGGTCCCGTGCCCCCACAGGGCAGTCTCCCTGCCCCTCAGAGGGTAAATCTCTTCAGCTCACTTTTAGCCCAGTCTTCGATGGTCTTAGGGTCCATCCCAGAGCAGGACTTTCAGTGACTGGGGGTTTCCAAAAAGGTTGTGCCATGGCAAAAAAGGAGGCTGAATCAGAACTCTGTTCCATGCTCCCAAATTAACAGTAGGTAGCACCCAATAGCCTTTTCATTAAGATGCTCCATCCTCACCCCTCAAGACCCCTTCCCAACTGGTGGTTGAGAGAACCTGGGTGAGTTTGCTTTTGCAACTAGAACTGCACCTGGAGGCTACTTCCCAGGGCCTTCTTCCTTTTTCTTGGCCAGAATAAATCATCCTAAGTTGCCCCCTCACAGGGTCTTTCTCTGGGTCACTCTCTCAGACCGGGTTCCAGGTAGTCCATCAATGGGCTTTAGGAGGGTGCATGGCCCAGCCCAAATTACGTCAAAATGTGACGCTAATGTCTATTTGTGCATTTTTTCCTAGCAAAACAGATCATACCTTTTGTTGGACAATCAAAAAAGTCTGTGTCCCAAAAAATGTTAAAAACCACCAGTAGTAGGGAGTGGGTATGGCTCAAGCGGTTGAGCACCCGCTTACAACATGGGAGGTCCCGGGTTCAGTTCCTGGTACCTCCTGAAAAATCAAAAACAAACAACAAGCAAAACAAACGAAAAAACCAACTCAGGGAAAAGCCGATGTGGCTCAGTGGTTGAGCACTAGCTTCCCATAAATGAGGTCCCAGGTTCAATCTCTGGTACCTCAAAAACAAAAACAAAAAAAAAACAAAAAAACACCAGTAGGCAATATGGGAAACCCCTAAAAGCAGCAGTTGAGTTCTTGCCCTTAATGAGTTTATATCCAGATTGAATAAACAGACCTACATGTTATTAGAGAACAGGAAAAGTTACTATAAACAGCTAGATAGTAAGGAGTCAATTTCAGGCTTAATGTACAAACTAAATGATGGTTTCACAAATTAATTTAGGTAAATTATTTTTCCAAACTCCTAAGCATCCAGGTCATGCCTCCAAACCATACTTAAATAATGCCTATCATATTTTTAGTTAGGAGATTCCAGGGAGACTGAACACAAAAGGTAAAAACAGGGGCATCCTCATGCAGCAGCAGATTCTTAATGAATGACAAAACAAAAAATGCTATTCTCGAGAAAATGCTATTCTCGAGAATAAGCAGAAAGATCTCAAAGAGGCTCACAGTGGTTCCTGGCAAATGAAGACAGGCACTCCAGATAGTCCTCAAAAAAGAGATATAATTGGTGTCTTTGAGCAAGGAAGCAGAGGCATTTCCCCCAAGCAGTAACCTCAACAATTTAAAAGTGATTGATTGGGCAGGCAAGAAGACAACAGTTGATCTTCACACCAGCCCTGAGAGGAAGGGCAGTGTTTCTGATATCTCATACCCTAAAATACTTCTGCACTGTGTGATATGGACCTACCTATGAGTTTGTTACACTCCAGGTGCCATCAGTAATCCTGATGAGGAATTCACTCACCAAAAGTGTAGTCATTAGGATCCACTCAAGCTATTCTGGAAGCCCACACTCCCAAGAGGCAGCTACCACAGTGCTTCAGTTATCTTTAGTGCTGATCAATGTCAAAGGCTGTGCTAATTAGCTTAATAAATTTTTTTTTTTTTTTTTGAGGTATGGGCCGGGACTGAATCTAGAACCTCATGTGTGAGAAGCCAGTGTTCAACCACTGAGCCGCATCAGCTCCACTGGGTCGGTTTCTTCGTTTGTTTGCTTGTTGGTTTTGTTTTTAGGAGGCACCAGGGACCGGACCCAGGACCTCCCACGGGGTATGCAGGCACTCAACCTCTGAGCCACATCCACTTCCAGCATAATAATTATTAAAATGGCTTTCTTTAGTAAAGTTAGTGACTTAATAGCCAGCATAATGGATGTTCAAAAATGGGGAATGGTTATGAGATTAGTAGAATTCAAGCTCTGGAGATTGCCTAAAATGCTTTAGAGACTCCATCCTCGCAAGGAGCATCTCGGGAGCCCTGGGCCCATATCTTTGGGGCAACACTCCACCTAAGGCTGGTGTCCAGCTGGGAAGTACTAGTGCTCTTTCTGGTTGCCTGCTGCCTTTTCTCAGATAAACTGCATTCTGCATCCAGACCAGGAAAATCCTTTCATCTTGGATGTGAACCAACATCTAAAATAGGGGTTCTTAACAAGGTATCAATGAGTTTGAATTTAAATGCAAAAAAAAATATTATTCTTGTGGGGACGTGTTGGTGCTGGTGTGATATATTTATTAAATAATACACA
This sequence comes from Cabassous unicinctus, assembly GCA_029593785.1. Classification (NCBI taxonomy): domain Eukaryota; kingdom Metazoa; phylum Chordata; class Mammalia; order Cingulata; family Chlamyphoridae; genus Cabassous; species Cabassous unicinctus. The sequence goes on along the minus strand of JAQZBX010046157.1, from coordinate 10,569 downwards.
GCATAGTGTGGACTTAGTAAGGGGTCCCTGGTTTTCACCTGACTGGCAAAGGGGTCTGGGGAACAAAAAAGGTTAAGAACCCCTAATCTAAAAGGAGGGGGAGCGTGTACTTCCTGAGTTTACAGACAGGTGTGTCTGTGGAAGAGGCCTGCTTGCTCTGAGGAAAGCTGTGGCAGAATTTGACCCGTTTTCTATCTATACCATGGTGGGGAGAATGTGGGGAAGAAGTAATCCTCGCCAACCTTGGACGACGGCCGCTGCAACTGCCACCAAAGGACCTAACGGTGCGCCTGGCCGGCGGGCGCGGTCCCCTGGCTCACCGACAGGACACGGAGCCTCGGGGTGGAGGCGCCGGGTCGGGACCAGGGGCAGCCGACAGGCCCCCGCCGGGACCTCCGCGAACGCGCGGCCCCACTTACCCTTGTGACAGTGGGACAGGAAGTAAGCGCGCGCCCGCAGGTTCTCTCTGTCGAAGCGGTCGATGGAGATAGAAGGGTACTCCGCCATCTGCCCCCCAAAGGAACTCATAATGCCCACCAAATCGCGGCGGCTGCGACCGCAGGCTGCCGAGACGCCCAGTCAGTCCAGACGGTGCCGCCACTTCCGGGAGTCCAGGCGGAGCCACGCCCAATCAGGGGGCCGAGCGGCCGGGGCGGAGCTACCGCCCAATAGAGGCCGGGGGCGGAGTCACACCAAATCATGTGATCCGAGAGCCGGGGGCGGAGCCACGCCCAATCAGGTGCCCAGCGGCCGGGGCGGAGCCACCACCCAATAGAGGCCAGGGGCAGAGCCACGCCCAATCAGGTGCCCAGCGGCCGGGGGTGGAGCCAGACTCGCCGGTCACTTTGTGGTCCCCGGCAGCTTCAACCTTAAGCGGCTGATCTACGCGCGTGGTTAGGGACCCTGGGATTGGGGTAGACTTCAGTCCTCCCGACTTTAAAATTGGAAGAGTAACTTCTACCTCATGGGATAACCATGAGGATTTTATGAGAAAACTGCATGGGGCTCCTGGTAGGTTCAACCACTGTTAGTTCTCTGTCCCGTTTATACTCTGCAAATCCCTGACGATCTCCATTTAGATGTATAATCTTACCGGTACATAAGATCCCAATGGTATCCTAGCTTCTAGCTTCCTCTCCCCCCTTTTGAGTTATATTTTTAGGAAATTAAAATCACGTGTAAAAGAAAGCGTGGTAGGATGATGGCGGAAGGTCTAGAATTTTTAAATTGCCAAAGCACTTTTAAAAAGATTTGTGAAAGTATTCAGATTCACCATATAGTCACAGTGGCATTTATTGTGCCTTTCCTAGCACTTCTTAAATATCACAGTATTGCTCGTCATTGTGAAATTGGAATGATAAGTGATTTTACTAACCATCGAGATTTGCTTGAGCTTCCGTTTTATCCAGGGGATTACAAACAAGCAGCAGAGGCTAACTGAACCAGGCTGACATACCATGATCCTTTGCGGTGCTGATAGTGACCCCTAGTCGGAAAGAGGAACTGTAACAAAGAAATCAGGCTGACACCAGCAAAGTCTGCTGTTCTTCACCAGACGGCCACAATCTTACACCAACATCCTGGTACCTAATTAAGGAACTGGGCCTCAAGGACACGCTGACTGGACAGTCCACATCTCCCCATATTCGTGTGGCTCATGTATCCATGCTATCTCAAGTCTCTCTCACCCCTCCCCATGCCCCCGACCTTCCGTTTGTCTCAAGCAGCCATATAAGCTGCTCCCTCAGCTCAACATTTTGAGCAGAAACCTCTTTTAGTGCTGCTCTTGCATTAATGCAACTTTAGCTCAATAAACTTGCTTTATACCCCCTTTTTAAGTCTGTTTATTTTCAGCCCATCACAAGCCCTCCAACACTTTTGAGGTCCTGCTTTGTGCTTAACACTGTGACAAGCCTTAGGGTGGTCACGTAGATGATAAGATGTAACTTTAAGTAACTTTAAATCTATGTGTACACAACACCCTTGCCCAACATGGTAAACAAATACTTCCCTGGAGAAACAACATAAGATGGGGATACATCCAGGAACAATGGTTCTGCCAGGAAGACTGGGGGTCAGAATTGCCCAATATTCTGAACACTAAATCCCAAGAGAAATTTCTCCTCCAGGTAATTATAAAGAAAACCGTGAAATGTGGTGCACAATGCCAGCTGTTTCCCCATTCTCCATTTGAGAGTTGCCAGCTTTCAGCCATCCCATAGCTATCTGAACTTCTAAGTTGATTCATTCTGTCTCAGCAGGAAGCCTGCTAATAAACTTATGTTAAATACCTAAAAATTAGTTACTAAGTTAGACATAAATCTCTGTTGGGAAATCACTATAGGATATATTTTTCTTAATTTTACAGTTATAAACTATTGTCAACTTGAATAACTTGTACGACAATTTACTATGTTTTATGCTATTTTAGAAGAAATAAAGTTACACTAGGAAGTATACAATGAGATAATAGATGTTCAAAAGCAATGTAAAATTGTACAATATTTTATTAGACTTTTTATAGGAACAGGGTACTGTACTTACCACTAAGGATTAACAATTTGAAAATTCAACATGTCTTAGTTTATAAGATTTACCTGCAGACAGCTTATGTTCAGTTTTCATGAAGATGGAGAGAGGAAAATTGGCTTAGAACTTGGCAAAGAAATGTGGGGATTCATTCAAGTTAACATTCCAAAAGGTTTAGTTCAGGGGCTAAGATTCTAGTTTTTAGATTTTGGAGGCCCTGGTTAGAGTCTCATATAAGCCATTGCCGTTTGTGTGATCTTGGCTACGTTATGTAACCTCTCTGTAAGCAGGGTTTTTTGTCTGTAAAATGGAAGTAATAATAAAGCCTACCCAATGCCCTGGATAAAGCTAAGTGTTCAGTAAATATTAATATTCACAGGGCATCTACTCTGTGCCTGAACCTGGAGATACTGAAAGGAGTCAGACAGCATCCACTGAGAGTTTACAGTCTCTGACAAAAGGAGAAACCCTTGTGAACAAACAGGTGAAAGAGACTTGACAGGTGTTTAAAGGAAGTGTGTTCAGGGTGTCATGTGAGAGGGCTCTGATCTGCAAGGAGAAAGGGAACACTAGAAAACGCAGTAGAGGAGGTGAATTTGGGCACCGCTTCCAGGCCCAAGAACAGCTCGGGCCCCTGGAATGAGCTTTCATTCCCTTCTGGGAACTGCAAGGAGGTCCGTTCAACCAGTGTATTAGGTTCAAAGCAGGGGAAGTAATGGAGACTTAACAGAGGAAGTCAAGCCTGAGCCAGGTAAGTAGAGACCAGGTAAGAGGTACCTTGCACACCAAGCCAAGGAGGTTAAACTTGAACTCCAGCGGCAACGGGAAGCCTGGTGGGTTTGAAGCAAGGGAGTGACATGTCAGATTAGAACAGTAGTTCCCAAAGGGTGGACCCACTCAAGGGCTACTATGTGCTATGCCCAATGGCCCTGGGGCCAGGTGCCTGACAACTACGGACAGCCCCTTTGCCCTGGAGCCCACCAAGATTGTCCAAATTAGCCCATCCACAGGGATTAGAGGAAACCTAGCTAACCCAAGTCATTGCCACTCTTAGGCTGCCTCCTGCAGTTCCCATTTGCCTTTAGCCTGCCCCAGGTTTTTCTCACTTGGTGCTGTAAGTAATCAAGGCTTCAGCTTTTCATTTATCCTAGTGTGTTTGTTTTACATCCCACCATCCCAAGAAACTGTAATCATACCTAAAATTCTACAGAATAAAACACACTCTCCAGTTGATTCTGATAGACACTAAAGTTTGAGAACACTGCATTAGAGTTTAGAAACAGCACTCAGGTGCTCTGGAGCAGGGAGCCTGGATAAGAAGCTGCTTTGATATTCCAGGAAAGATCATGGTGAGAATTCATTTATTCATTCCACAAAGACTCACTGACCACCTTTATGTGCCAGGCACTGTTCGAAGCACTAAAGGTGCAGCAGTGAGAAAGGCAGGCAAAAACGCCTGCCCAAATGGGTTGCACATGTCAGCGGAAATAATTTCTAGCAGTTAAGTAGTTCCAGATGCTGTGCTAAGTGCTTTATTTCATCCTCACAACCACCCCCTCAGATGAGAGCAGTTTTTGCTCTCATTTTACAGCGTAGGAAACTGGGGTTAAGTAACTTGCACGGAGTCATATCGCTGGTAGGTCGTGGAGCCGATTCAAATCCAAGAAGGCCATCTTGTGGAGGCCATGCTCTTAACCATGTTTCCACGATGAAGATTCAAATTTATTCACTCAAAATACATTACATTTTGTCCAAACCCATAAAATTGTGCAAAGTGTAAACTATAATGTAAATTATAATCCACAGTTAGTAGCAATGCTTCAATATGTGTTCATCAATTGTAACAAATGTACCACATTAATGAAAGATGTTAATGGAGGAAAGTGGGGGAGGGGGAGGGGGGGTGGGGTAAATGGGAATCCCATATATTTTTGATGTAACATATATGTAATCTAAAATGTCTTTAAAAATAAAAATTAACTAAAAATAAAAAGCCATGAAAAAAAAATATTGCTTGAGCACCTATTACATGCAAGGCACTGTTTTAGGGATTTAGGATGTCCTTGCAGAAATTACATCCTAGCAGGAGACAGACAATAAAATAAATAAGCCATTTAAATAGTTTAGATGATCCTTGCTATGGAAAAAACAGCAACACTAGAACATGGGAAGGAGGATAGAGAAAGTGATGGGAGGTGGGAACAGGTTGCGATTTTAAAAAGACTTGTAGATGTGAAACCATGAGCCACCCAACCCTGATCCATGCAGTTCGTTTCCTGGGGGGGGGGACTGGCCATAATGGGACCTCTTTCCAGGCTCTTCTGGACCCTTTGTGTTATGTTCTAGTGTTCACGATGCCCCATGAGCACAGAATTCCAGTGGACAAAGAATGCACGAGAATTCAGTAAAACTCAAAGCAAGTACAAGAATGGTTCTTTGAATGAAGGAAATTATGCACTGCCTCCTGAAGATATCTCTTAAGTTCTGCTTGCTGTGTCTCTCGTGGGACATTGAGAACCAGTTCATTTGATTGATCTGAGAAATAGATAGCAAGATGTCTACCAACTATCTTTCCCTAAGAAACTGTATTCAAACATTCTCCATCGAGATCCTGTCCCATCCTTTTTCACCAGCTCATGGAATATATGCTTGATAGGTCTGAATGACCTTTTGTTAGATACACTCAGATACACCTCCAACTTAATCAAAAGCTCCACCTAGGATCAAGCTGTAACATTTATAGCTGGAAATTATCTAGTGCAATTCTCTCCTTTACAAATAAGAAAAACTTTCTGTACAAATAAAACTAAAGTTCCACTCAGGAACTCACCTAAGTGAGTCAAAGTCAGTTCTGGTCAGGATTGGAGCCCATGTATTCCCAATTCAGGATCTAATTACATTTCCACAAGACCATGCTGCCAAACTACTTTTTAAAAAGGTTTTATTTATTCACACACACACACACACACACACACACAAACAAACACCCTGCCCCCGGTTGTTTTTCTGCTCGCTGTCTGCTGTGTCCATTCCCTGTGTGTTCTTCTGTGTCTGCTTGTCTTCTCTTTAGGCAGCACTGGGAACCAATCCTGGGACCTTCCGGAGTGGGAGAGAGGTGCTCAATCTCTTGCACCACCTCAGCTCCCTGGTCTGCTCAGTCTCTTGTTTCTCTTCTGTGTCTTTTTGTTGCATCATCTTGCTGCGCCAGCTCTCCACTCGGGCCAGCACTCCTGCATGGGCCAGCTCGTCGTGTGGGCCAGCTTGCCTTCACCAGGAGGCCCCGGGAATTGAATCCTGACCCTCCCATATAGTAGATGGGAGCCCAATCGCTTGAGCCACATCTGCTTCCCCCAAGTTACTTCGAACACTTCTAAAATTCTTTCACCTTGCCTCCAGGCATTATTCTTCCTAAATAACGAAAGTGAAATCCTCAAAATAAAATTATGCAAGAACTTGGGGGGAGGGGGGCAGGGGGAAGACTTGTAGATAGGAAGTTAGCCAAGCAGAAATTTGGAAGAGGGCTGACCCAGGCAGAGGGAACAGCTACAACACAGGCCCGAGGCAGGAGCTATTCTAGGAGGCCAGTGTGGCTTAAACAGTGATCTGGCGTGGTACAATGAGGGAGGAGGGAGTTGTATGCAAATCTTGTCTGGCCTTTTTTGGCCTTTTAAGAACTGGTTTTTACTCTGGATAAGATAGCAAGCCATTGCAGGGTTTTGGACACAGGAGCCACACAATCTGATTTATATTTTAAATGTATTTCACTGACTGTTGCGCTTAGGATAGACTAAAGGGGGCAAAGGACACTTGTTAGGTGCTTTTGCAATAACCAGAAGAAAAGATGATGGTGGCTTTGACTTGAGTAGGATTAATAAAGCCAACAGGCCTTGCTGATGGGCTGAAATAAAGGGAGAGTAAGAGGACTCTGGGACCCATCAATTGAGGAAGGGAACGAGCAGGATTTTTTTTTTTTGGCAGGGAGCGCAGAGGTCAAGAGTTCAATTTGGGGCAACCACGTGAATACTGGATATATGTGGGAGAAACAAATCTGGAGTTCAGGAGAGAGATCTGGGCTGAGGAAATAAATTTGGGAGTTGTCAGCAAATAGATGATATTTTAAACAGAGTAATGAAGATAATACCAGGGAAAATAACAAAAGCTATAGATATCATTTATTATGGGTTTACCACGGGTGTGACACTTAACAAGACCTTTCTTTCAATTAGTTCATTAAACCCCAAGATCAGAAGGTGGCACAGGTAGGGGACATCTGCCAGGACCTCCGTTCTCTGACCCGCTCTGTCCGGGATTCCAGAAGCAGCAAAGAACACACTTCCCTCTCCACTTTGGACCAGGATAACGCCCTTGGAAAATCTTGAACCAAGCACTGAAGCCCTTTGCCCACCGCCCTACTGGCACGCACGCGCGAATATCGCGCCATGGTCCCGGGCGGGGCGAGGCTGGGCTTCCGGGGGCGGGGTCTGGGCGAGCTGGCGTCCAGCGGCGCCCTCACGTTGCTAGGAGATGTGAGAGGGTCAGAGTCCGCGACAGTTGGCCTTTTGTTAGCCCAGTGTTAGAAGTCGGAGAGGAGAACGCGAGACAGCCGTACGCCTGCAAATTCCCGGGCAGGGTGCCCCGGCCTCCCAGGTCGACCAAGCTAGGGTAACACGGAGAGCGGGGACAGGGTGAGAGGACGCGTCGCCGTGGGCCTTGCCTGGTCCCGCTCAGGCCCCGTCCTTAAGCCCGGCATGTCCCGCCCCTTCCGCTCAGCGTGCCCCTGCTCCTTCCGCCCTGCACCTGGTCCGGCCTCGCTCTTTCCGCCCGGCGTTCCCCACCGCCCCACCGGAAGCGGGCTTGTAGCCCGCGCTTCTCGGTACTGGTTTACACATTTCTACACTCTTTTAGGCGAGTTCTTCCCCCCCCTACCAGAGTTTGACAGCCCGGCCCTTCCGCCGGCTCCTTGCGGGGATTTCCTTGCGGGCCGGTAGTTTGACCCGGTAGTTTGCCAATACCGTCTCCATCTTAGTCCTCCGGGCAGATCTTCCCTCAGAGGCCCAGTTGATTTGTGGCCAGGAAGGCGCTTAGACCGCCTTGGGACTCTAGAGATGGGTTGTACCATCACAAAGGCAGATGAGCACGTCTGGACGGTGGATCAAAGGGCATGTTATGGGATCTACGTTTGCCTTAAGATTGAACATCCCCCAAATTGGGAAGGGGGGTGCGAGAACTTTTACAGTTCAGGCCCAGCGGTGTTAATAGACTTGGCCAACGTTACATGGTAGTTAAAGGGCTTCTCTGCCACCCCTGCTGCTGCCGCTGGGGAACAGAAAACCTAAGATGGAGAAAGAAATGGAAGATTACAGATACTACTACTCACTTTTTAAATTATTATTAGAAAAGTTGTGGGTTTACAAAACAAGTATGCATAAAATACAGAACTCCCGTACACTACCCCACCCCCAACACCTTGCATTGGTGTGGAACATTTGTTATAATACTAGCATTTTAAAAATAATTGTACGATTTTTATAACAGTATTTACCTTTGTTATAATTGATGAAAAATTATTAAAAGATGAAAAATCTTCTATTAAAAGATTATTAAAAGGTGAAAGATTATTAAAATTGTACTATTACCATAATGTGTATGTATAATGTAGGTGTATTTTTCCTATATACTACAGTGTTAGTAACACCTTGTATAAGTATTGTACATTTGTTAAAATTCATGAATGAATATTCTTATACATGCACTATTAACTGTAGTGTATCATCTATAATAGGGTTCACTGTGTTGTACAGTCCTCTGTTTTATCTTTTAATTTTTATTCTAGTAAATACATCCTAAAGTCTCACTTTTAACCACATTCATCTCTATAGTTCAATGCTGTTGATTATTCTCAAAATAATGTGCTACCACCACCACCATCTATTTCCACACCTTTATCATCAGCCTAAATAGAAATACTGCACAAGTTAAGCATCAACTCCCCGTTCTCTAACCCTAATCTATATGCTGGTAATTTACATTCTAGATTTTAACTCTTTTAAGTTTGCTTATTATATTTAGTTCATAACAGTGAGATCATACAATATTTGTCCTTTTGTGTCTGTCTGATTTACACAAATTAATGTCCTCAAGGTTTATCCATGTTGTGGCATGCATCAAGACTTCATTCCTTTTTACAGCTGAATAATATTCCATTGTATGTATATACGATATTTTGTTTGTCCATTCATTAGTTGATGGGCACTTGGGTTGCTGCCATCTTTTGGCAATTGTGAATAATGCCGCCATGAATATCAATGGGACACTATCTGTTCAAGTCCCTGCTTTCAATTCTTCTGTGCATATACCAAGCAGCAGAATTGCCAGATCATATGCTAATTCTATACTTAGCTTCCCTAAGGAATGGCCAAACTGCCTTCCAAAACAGCTGTACTGTTTTATGTTCCCATCAGCAATGGCTGAATATTCTTATTACGCCATATCCTCTGCAACCCTTGTAGTTCCTTGTTTTTTTTAAATAGTGGCCATTCTAGTGGGTGTGAAATGATAACTCATTATAGTTTTGATTTGCATTTCCTCATAGATAGTGATGTTGAACAACTTTTCATGTGCTTTTTAGCCATTTGTGTTTTCTCTTTGGAGAAATGTCTATTCAAGTCTTTTCTCATTTTTTAAATTGGGTTGTTTGTCTTTTTGTCATTGAGTTATAGGATTTCTTTATATATACTGAATATTAAACCCTTATTGGATATGCCATTTCCTAATATTTTCTCCCATTTAGTAGGTTATCTTTTCACTTGTGTGACAAATTCCTTTGATGCACAAAAGTTTTTAATTTTGAGGAGATACATTTATCTATTTTTTCTTTGATTGCTTGTGCTTTGGGTATAAAACCTAAGAAACCATTGCCAAATACAAGATCCTGAAGATGCTTCCCTACATTTTCTCCTGGGAGTTTTATAGTCCTGGTTCTTATATTTAGATCTTTGACCCATTTTGGTACAAGATAGGGGATCTCTTTCATTCTTTTGCATATGGAGATCCAATTCTTCAAACACCACTTGTTGAACAGACTATTTTGAGCAAATTGAGTAGACTTGGCAGCCTTGTCAAAAATCAGTTGGCCATAGACATGAGGGTCTATTTCTGAACTCTCATTTTGATTCCATTAGTCAATATATTTATCCTTTTGTCAGTGCCATTTTGTTTTGACCACCGTAGCTTTATAATATACTTTAAAGTCAGGAAGTGTGAGTCCTTCAACTTCATTCTTTTTCAAGATGTTTTAGGCTATTTGGGGCCCCTTACCCTTCCAAGTAAATTTGATAATTGGCTTTTCCATTTCTGCAAAGTAGGCTATTGGGATTTTGATTGGGATTGCATTGAATCTGTAAATTCTTTTGGGTAGAATTACTATTTTAACAATATTTAGTCTTCCAATACATGAGCATGGACTGTCCTTCCATTTATTTAGATCTTCTTTGATTTCTTTTAGCAAAGTTTCATAGTTTTCTATGTATAAGTGCTTTATATTCTTGGTTAACTTTATTCCTAGATATTTGATCCTTTTAGTTGTAATAGTTAATGGAATTTTTTCTTCATTGTTTCCTCTGATTGTTCATTACTAGTGTATAGAAACACTACTGATTTTTGGGTGTTGATCTTGTACCCCACCGCTTTGCTGAATTTGTTTGCTAGGTCTCGTACCTTTGTTGTAGATGTTTTGGGACTTTCTGTATATAGGGTCATGTTGTCTGCAAATAGGAAGTTTTACCTCTTCCTTTCCAATATGTATGCCTTTTATTTCTTTTTCTTGCCTAATTGCTCTGGCTACAACTTCCAGCATGATGTTGAATAACAGTGGTGGCAGTGCACATCCTTGTGTTGTTCCAGATCTTAGAGGGAAAGTTTTCAGTCTTTCACCATTGAGTATGACGTTAGATGTAGGTTTTTCATATATGCCTTTTATCATGTTGAGGAGGTTTCCTTCTATTCCTATTTTTCTAAGTGTTTTTTTTTTTTTTTTTTTTT